>PISW01009615.1:0-58786 GCA_004023785.1 Mungos mungo | reverse complement strand
CTCTGGCGGCTTGATACTGACACACTGAGTGTGGTTCTGGGGACTCGGCCACACTGAGTGTGGGCTGGAGGGGGCCGCTCTCACTGCTCGGGATGTGCACCTCCCCTATAACAGCTCACCACGAGACCCGCTCTGAATCCTATTGTTGCTTTTTTTTTTTTTTTTTTTTAATGAAAGCAAAACTCCTCTTTGGATTTCTTTCAGTGAGCAAAACGGGCACTCAGGTAGGTCTTTGGTGAAAGCAAATTAATGAAATGGGAACCTTTTCCAAAGCAGCGAACACTTGTCCCCGGAAGAGGGGAATTCTGAGGTCAGTCTAAAACTAATGGTACTTTATCTCTAAACCCATAAAATGTCCTGAAGAAGTGACATCGGGGCCCCTTGGCCCTTGGAGAAGACAGACAACTGGATTTGTTCTGGGATGTTGACATTTTCTGTGCCACTTTCTTGTGTTTTTTGCTCACTTTAAACCCAAGAGAGGGGCGCCTGGGTGGCTCAGTCAGTTAAGTGTCCGGCTTCTGCTCAGCAGATGATCTCGTGGTTCGTGGGTTTGAGCCCTGCGTCGGGCTCTGTGCTGACAGCTCAGAGCCTGGAGCCTGCTTCCCAGTCTGGGTCTCCCTCTCTCTCTGCCCCTCCCGTGCTCACACTGTCTCTCTCTGTCTCTCAAAAATAAATAAAAAACATGAAAAAATTTTTAAAAATAAAAACAAAAAACAAAACGCAAGAGGAAAGGCTTGCGCTCTCATGGAGCGTCCTGGTGGACTGACTCCGCTGACAGTTGGCGGTAACAATCGCCAGAACTTAAGTGAAACATAGAATAGAGTTTTCTGCACTTTCCGTTCGACAGGGTGCTGAAGAGTTTCCTTCAGAGACAAGATGAACTGGCTTCTGGATTTCCTAGCAAGGCAGACAAAAGCCTTAGGTCATCCGTCCCCACTTTTATTTGCCTTCCTGTATCTTTCCCCCTCCTTTCCTTCTCTACTTCTCTCTTTCTCATTCAGCAGACATCAGTAGAAAAGTCCATCAATATATACACATTTTCTCCATCTGGCGTCTCTTCCTCAGACAAATGTATGGATGATGCACCTCCCACACCGTCATTATGCAGCGCAAGGTTTCTGATAAATCTCAAAGTTGGTGCCATACGTCTCTTGTTCCCTTTAGATAGGGAGGCTCCAGATGTGCTACGGGGGAGAAGATGAAATCCAAAGGCCAGAAGAGTTAAAAGAGGGATGAATTCGAGAAGGGAGAGGGGAACAGAAATGACAGAGAGCAGCAATTGCCAGGTGAAGAGAAGGACAGATTGGGTTTCCTCTGGAGCTTGGCAAGGCATGCAAGCTAAAAGGTCAGCACTGCTGTAGAGGAATACAAAAGGATGAAGGGATGGAAACACAGAAACCACTTTATGCAGAGATATTAGTGCTATCAGCAGCAATAAAGTAGCACAGCCGCAATCGAAGAGCCTCAGAATGGAAGATGACACCAAGGGCCAGGCTGGCAGTGCTTCTTGCTGTGCACAGCAGGCATCCAATGGTGGGGGCAGGTACATCAAAGCCCTGCAGGAAGCTTCCTCAAGGATCAATGGGATCAGGGGCCCTTTGAACCCAAGAACAGATGCAACAGAGTTGAAATCTGTGCCCACTTCCTGCCACCCACACACAGCTCCCTCAATCTTTGAACAACCTCAGAACAAAAGAAAAAGCCCAGACATCAGCACACACCTGAAGACAGTACCATTACCCCATCAATATTGTTTGAGCATTGCTAACATTCTCTGTTGGCTTTGGGATTTCAAAATGCAAGTGAGTCATCGTTTCTGCCCTCAGGAGCCTTGTAATCTAGCTGGGAGAGCAAGGCAGGTGCACATGAGTGAAAATAAAAAAACAAAAGGATAGCAGTTATTAATTAAGGCTACGTTTCTCAAACTTGGAGGAAGCACAAATCCCTTTTTAAAGATAAATGCTCCCTTCAAGCTGTTAACATAATTTAAAAAATAATAGCATTTAAATCTGCACCAACGTGAAACGGGATATTATATTTAGAGATCTTACACCACAAAACTAATGACATTTCAGTGCATCATTGTAGTTTAGCGTGATGGACACTGTTCTTTGGTGACTTGAAAACCTGTGATGTGGTTTTCATGATCTGGGCTTCCTTTGTGTTGAACTGAGAAGCTACAGTCATAGCCCAGGGTGACAGTAAGATTCTCAACACGGCTTTACAGAGACCTGGTCACTTCGGGCACAGGAGGCGTGGAAGGATCACAGCCCTGAGGACTTGCTGCAGACAGTAGGTGGGCCCTCAAATACAGGGAGGGACACACTTATGCTCCCTATGTTCAGTGCTCTCTGATATTCAGAGTTCTCCATGGACAAGTGCTGCCAGAGAGACGAAGGGGCATCTTCCCCCTCCCTCCTTAGTGAAGTCTCAGTCTAGTAGATATGATCTACAATTAGAAAGATGGCCTTGATTCCTGCCTCGGATTACTCTTTCGTGTCCCTAAGCGAGTCTGTGGAAAATGAAACTCCTCGGAGCTGACCTGGACATTTATCTTATGCCTCGCCACTGGCCAGACTTCTTGGCAAGCACGGCTAGAGTGGAGACTGAGCAGGCAGAGTCTTGTCCTGGGGCTACCCAAGGCCATACCAAGACCATGCCATGTAATAATATGCATCGTATGTTATCTACAGAACAGAGATACACATTCTCTAAATGCACTTAGTCTCTGCTCTTAACGGATGGCTATAGAAGGGCAACAAGACCATGAAACAGAGAGATTTTAAAAAGGAAGAAGTTGTCAGGGAGGAACAGAGAGAATCGTCTCTTAGAAACAGCGCCCTGATTTTGAAAAGACTGAAGGAAAGATGGGAGAGAGGAAGGGATGGAGAGAAGGACAGAGGGAGGGAGGAAAGATGGATTAGTTACTCTGTACTCAAGAGACTCTATATGCGAATATTGCAAAATTTGTAGTATGAATATTGCAATCCTCTGGTCCATTAATTCTGTTAATTCACTGTCCCTTATCTAATCATGTGTCCTTGATGTTTGGATCAGGAAACACACTGACTGAAAAAAATAGCACAAATATAATCACTCCTCATAAAACACAAAAGGGCTGGGACACTGAGTCTGGCTACATCTTATTTCCTTCCTCGAAAATATAATTCCCAATGCATCTATTTCATGGAAGGTGGGGAAAGGCTGTCACCCTTAATGTCAGCCGTAAAAGTATATATATATATATATATGGAAGGCACAGGGCACCTTTCTGCCTGGTCTCTGACCCCTGGAAATGGTAGGGGGGTGTGTGTGGGAGAAGGAACAGGTCTGAGGCACTAAGGTCGGGTATTGTCCTGAGAGCATGGGATCCCGCAAGGAGGTGACAACAAGGAAATAATCTGCCTACCTTGGCTGTTACCACATCACTTGAATCCAACTCATTACCCAGGGAAGTGTGTATGATCAAAGATAAATGTCTTTGTCCCCAAAACCTGGATGGATTAAGACATATTTCAGAAACACATCTGTTTTGCCTCAGCGCTCAGCACACCACAAACCCACAGGCTACAAATGCGGGTTCCAATGAGAATGGGAAGAAGGATAAGTAGAAAACCAGGAAAATTGGAACAGATAAGGGGGTGGGGGCAGTGCTCTGAGCTAATGCAATAACCAAAGGCTTCATTTTGCCTGTTGGTCTCCATGATGGGAACGCCGCTCACAAAGAGATTAGTGGATGTTCCGGAATATCTGCCCGTTGGTACATTAACTCCCCACTAAGACGGGCCACCGGGACAGGAATGGGATTCACAGAACTGCATAGGGTCCATATTTGTAATAAATTGAACCGTGGTAATAAAGTGCTGCCTACGAAAGATCATTACAGCACAACTTAGATAAATAGGTTAGAGTGGTTTATAAATAGAGTGTTGCTCCTTTAATGTTGAACAAGCAGTTCTAAGATTCTGGGATCTGTGATGAAAAGACATTTCTCTCTAAAAGGGTCTCTGTAATCCTCTCTCTACTTATGATTTGCTTTAAAACAAAAAAGAAAGCTATTGTTTTTAACTGATTCAATGCAGCATCCAAGAGGTACACATACCAATAACCAAGAAAAGATGTGCAATCTCCCTTATAAAGAAGACATTTAAATAAAGACACAAGATACCATTTTTCACCTGTCGGATTAATGAACATTCAGTACGTCTGGGGTGTCTGCTGGAAACGGCTCCGCCCCTCCACTGAGGAGCGTGACAGGGAAGGTAACTGAGCAGCATATTACAAAATAGAAAATGCTCATAAGCCCTTCCCAGCTAGCTCGCTGGTTAATATTTCTTTTGAAGCTACACTGGAAGTAAAAGGCCAATGAATGCTCCTGCCAGGGCTGTTTTTCAAAGCAAAAACAACACTGCAACAACAAACACAATTGGACAATAGTCCCAAGCCATAACAGTGGGGGCTAGTTAAACAAATGATGTAATCGCCTTAAAATCGAATACTACAGAGCTGATAAAAAGAAAAAATCACTCTCTCTGTGTTGGTATAGAGAAGTCACCGGGATATATTGTTCAACAAACGAGTAACTACACACCATGTGCATGGTCTGATTCCTTTTTGTGTTAGTAGTAATCACACATACACACACACACACACACACACACAGTCATCTGACATTTTTTTTCTGCAGGAAGTCCCAAGAGAATATTAAGAATTATTATCTTTAGCAAGAATTGCTTCCTGTTTTTATGCTTTTATGCCTTTTTATATTTTGCAATTTTTGTTTTATAATTTTATATACTTTTTGTATCATTTCCATTTTCTTTTCTTTTTTTTTTAAGTTTATTTGTTTATCCTGAGAGAGAGAGCATGCACACAAATCAGGGATGGACAGGGAGAGGGACAGAGAGAGTCTCAGGCAGGCTCTGCGCTGCCAGTACAGAGCCCAATACGGTGCCCGATCTGATGTACCGGAGATCATGACCTGAGCCAAAATCAAGAGTGGAAGGTTTAAAGATGTGCCTCTCATTTATATTTTCTGACTAAACATGTGTAATGCTTTAATCTGCAAAATGTCATCAGTAACATTTCTCGAAAATCGGGGCATGGGCCATTACTGTTTCCTTTTAAATATTTTTTATAACGTATCTAATAAAACTTACTTTTTTAAAATTTATTTTTGAGAGACAAAGAAAGCACGACCAGGGGAGGGTGAGAAAGAGGGGGTGACACAGAATCCAAAGCAGGCTCCAGGCTTCGAGCTGTCAGCACAGAGCCCTATGCGGGGCTCGAACCCACAATTATGAGATCATGACCTGAGCCGAAGTCGGACACATAACCGACTGAGCCACCCAGGCACCCCATAATAAAACTTATTTTATGCAGTAAAATGCTTCCATGTTTGACTTCGGAGTCAAGTGAGAGCAGACTTGGAGTCCACTCCTGGAAGGGAAGGGGGAAAGAGCGCCCTCTAGAGTCCCGGGCTGGGCATGCCTGAGGAGGCGCTGCCTTGGCCACTCATTTCCTATTTCCATTATGCTAATGAGCACATCACTTAATTTCTAAGCTATTGAACATTAATTAAATTTTCATGTGGCCTCGTCTACTCCATGATTGCTAAGCTATGTCAGTCTATAATTGGAAAAGTCAGGTCACCATGTAATAGGGTCTGTTGTCTTATTTTCATGCACAATTAAGTCAGAATATGCCGGGACGATGTGTGTGTTCATGTAGTTGAGTAGTTATGCATTTCTACTGAGAAACTGAAAACTCCATGAGGTCAGCCTTCACACCAGCTTTCCTGTCCATTGTTGTCTCCAGCACTAGGCTCAGGGACGGGCATAAAGTACGTTGCAGAGAAAATTTGCTCACAAAACATCCATTAAGCACATCCTTATTTAACAAATATTTATTTGGTACCTACTTTGGGGCTGGCCTGATGCTAAACACTGGGGATATAATGGCGAATCAGACAAACATGGTTTCCAACCTCATGGGGCTCATGGTCTACAGGTGAAGACTGATGTGGACATTCAAAAAATTACTATATAGGGTGGAAAGGGTCAGGGACAGTGCACATGCAAAGTGTGTTATGAGAAAATAATAAGGGATCTGGTGTGAGCTTCTTGAGAGAACTGAGTTGAGTAGGACTTTGTCGGACTTACGAAGAAGGTTTAGGCATTGGAACAGCAAGTTTAAAGACTCTACAAGAGAAACTATGTATGCATTTCAGTATGTATGGGGTTTACAGGACAAGGACAAGCAATGGTCAACAATAGCCAAATTATGGAAGGAACCCAAATGTCCATTGATTGATAAATGGATAAAAAGAGGTGGTATATGTACGTACACACACACTAGAACATTACTCAGTCATAAGAAAGAATGAAATCTGCCCATTTGCAACGACCTGGATGGAATGAGAGAGTATCATGCTAAGTGAAATAAGTTGGTCAAAGACAAATACCATATGATTTCACTCATATGTAGAATTTGAGAAAGAAAGCAAAGGAGCAAAGGGGGAAAAACAGAGAGAGGCAAACCAAGAAACAGACTCTTAATAGTAGAGGACAAAGTGCTGCTTACCAGAGGGAGGGGAAGGGGGTGGGTGGATGGGTGAAACAGGTGACGGGGACTAAGGAGGGCACCTGTGATAGGCACCAGGTGTTTGATGGAAGTGGTGAATCACTACTTTGTATCCCTGAAACTAACGTTACATGTATGGCAACTAACTGGAATTTAAATAAAAACTTAAAAAAATTAAAAATTAAAAAGATCTAAGGACATGCATACATGAGGACCCAACTGAATTTTTTCAATAGGGGTGGGCTGTGGGCAGATGCATTTTGAAAAGCTCTCTTTGCATGCAACACAGAGAACAGACTTCAGGGAAGAGAGAAAAGAGGCAGAGGAAACACCTTAACCAGGATGAGGTACTGAATGAAGCCCCAACAGGCGCCATATTGGTCACTGCTCTATGCCGAGTTGGCTTCTGAACAAAATAGCAAGAGATAGGGTCCCACACCCTAATCAAGAAAGAGATCTCAGAGTATCTGGGAGAGAAGAAATAAGAAGATATGTTGTGTGCCCAGTCATGGACCCTAGGCACTGTCTCCGATCTCTTGTAGAGACAAAGTAGCCTGGAGTTTTCCAGATCATACAGGAGAGATGATCCAAATGAGATGTGTTAATGGTCCTGAGTAGAAAACGATTAGTTACCAATGGAAGGAAAAGGCTTATAAAGATCACAAACCTGAGTGTTGATAGTGATGTCAGCCATAAATGTGCTATGTCCCTCTGTAAGTCTGTTTCCTCACAGATAAAATGTGGGAGGAGGTACGTCCTAGTGTGATTTCTGAAATCTTACATGTACCATATGACATTTAAATTTTTTTAAATTTTTTATTTAAATTCAAGTTAGTTAAGATACAATAGAGTACCGCTTTCCAGAGCAGAACCAGGGACTCATCACTCACATATAACACCCATTGCTCATCCCAACAAGTACCCTCTTTAATGCCCGTCATCCTGTTAGTCCATCCTAACCCACCAGCAACCCTCAGTTTGTTCTCTGTATTTAAGACTCTCTTATGGTTTGCCTCCCACTCTGTTTTTATCTTATTTTTTCTTCCCTTCCCCTGTGTTCATCTGTTGTGTTTCTTAAATTCCACATATGAATGAGATCATATGATATTTGTCTTTTTCTGCCTGACTCACTTCATTTAGCATAATACCCTCCAGTTCCATTCATGTTGTTGCAAATGGCAAGATTTCATTCTTTTCACCACCAAGTAGTACTCCATGTATAGATGTACCACATCTTCTTTATCCATTCATCAGTCAATGGTCATTTGGGCTCTTCCCACAATTTGGCTATTGTTGAAAGTGTTGCTATAAATTTTGGGGTGTATGTGTCCCTTTGAATTAGAATTTTTGCATCCTTTGGATAAAGACCTAGTGGTGCAATTGCCGGGTCATAGGGTGATTCTATTTTTTATTTTTTGAGGAACCTCCATACTGTTTTTCAGATGGCTATGCCAGTTTGCATTCCCACCAACAGTGCAAGAGGGTTCCTATTTCTCCACTTCCTCACCAACATCTGCTCTTTCCTGAGTTATTAGTGTTATGTTAGCCATTCTGACAGGTGTGAAGTGGTATCTCACTGTGATTTTGATTTGTATTTCCCTGATGATGAGCAACATTGAGCACCTTTTTATGTGTCTGTTGGGCATCTGGATGTCTCCTTTGGAAAAGTGTCTATTCACAGCTTCTGCTCATTTCTTCACTGGAGTATTTGTTTTTTGGGTGTTGAGCACAACATGATATTTTAACATGCTAAGTTCTCTATACCATGTCACCTGTACCAAGATTTTAAGTTCAAATGGCTGGCTCCTACAGAAAATCCAGAAAAACTGAACTTCCTCTGAGGGCCAGCTCCCAAGTCCTCACAGCTCCTTTGTAGGACATTGCATGGATATCTTTTCTTGTGGCACAGAAGCATGCTTAAAAGTATGGGCTTTGGGGTCAGACAGCCCTGAACAAAATATGCTTCACTCAATATTTCCACACATGTGTGACCCAAAGCAAGTCACATAAATTTACAGAGCCTCTATATCCCTGTCTATAAAATGGGGCTAATGATACTCACCTTATTATTTAAGAAAGCCACGGCACAATGCCTGACACTAGATGTCAGCAAAAAGCAGCTACTATTATCAAAGTTATCTATACAGTTATTTTTTATTTTTTAAAAATGCTTTTTATTTGCTTTTGATACAGAGAGAGACAGAGCATGAGAGGGGGAGGGGCAGAGAGAGAAGGAGACACAGAACTGGAAGCAGGCTCCAGGCTCTGAGCTAGCTGTCAGCAGAGAGACTGATGCGGGGCTCGAACCCACAAACGTGAGATCTGACCTGAGCCGAAGTCGGGGGTTTAACTGACTGAGCCACCCAGGTGCCCTCAACTATTCTTAATATATAAGACATTATTCCCTAAATTAAACATACTCTCCCCTATTGTTCTCCTAGTGTATTATGGTGTTACATAAATAACAAATGGATCAGGTGAGCAGCAATAGGTCTAGGGGAGAGAGGACTCCATGACTCGTCTTGGACTCATATTCCTGGTAGCCCTTGACACTTGGTGGTCCCACTTCTAGCCCTGTCCCTAATGGGTGCTGCTGCAGAGAGACCAATGATTGCAGCTGAAGACCAGGGACAGGGCAGAGGTGCTTTATGGGTCAACAGAAGCCTTCTGAATGACACCTATCTGGCATCTGTGTATACCACTGAATTCACAGCAAAAACATTAAAAAGAGCTAAAGATAAAGACAAACAGCCCATCTCTGAAAACTGTATTAGTTCAATCAACAGAAAAGAACAGCCAATGAAACATCCCATGGACATGTGGTTTTCTCCTAGATTAGTTCAAGGACTCATAGCAAGCTGGGGTGGGAAGGAAATGAAGAGGGGAAGGGGTAGGGGATCTGTTTTAACCCCTTCCCGCTATGGGGATGAATGTCTCCCATCTTGTCTTAGTCTAATGTTGATCTATAGGGAAAAGTGCCTCTGCCCTTTGCCTTTGGAATTGATGGTCTTGGACTCTACTGTTATTGCACTGGCTCTCTGAAAGATCTCTTGATTTATTCCCTTTATATTAGAAAACCATATCTTCTCATTATCTAGGAAGGTCACTGGAAGGGAGATATTTCTTCCTGCTTCAATAGCAGATCACTTGGCCTTTTTTCATATCTCTCTTGGCATGGCAGGGGCTCTGTGAGAATGGGGGAGGCAGGGACAAACAATAAAGGCAAATTTATTCCTGAACAGAAAGCACAATGTAAGGACCTGGCAGAATATATAAATATGCAAAGCAGGCTCTCATCAGCTAGTGTCCCTGGTTTCTATTTCAACTTTTATTTTCAAAGCTAATTATTCCTGTCAATAGGAAGTCCTGCCTTAACTAAGGTGGCTAGAGACCATTAGTCATCGGAAATGTTTTTGTGTTTCAGACTAGGCTTGAATTCCCCCATTCCATTCATTTCCCAGCAGGGACGTAGACTCAGCTAACATTTTCAAGGGTGGATATCTATATTTAAACAAGATGTGACATTGTTCTAAAAATTATTTTCACAAGGAAATGATATGTATTTAACTTCTTAACTACATTTTTCTTACCCATCCCTATTTGCTTTCCTTTTCTTCTGGGCAAAAACAAACTGTGTATCTACTGAATTAGATGAGCTGGGAGGGTCATGTTAGGCAGATGACACTAGATGTGTTCGGTGACATCATGACATCAAGATGTCCAGCCTGTAACCATTCTGATGTGATGCTCAGTTTGTGCAGAGTCTCCCAAAATATTTTTCAGGACCATCTATTTCAGAATGTCCTTGAGAGCTTTTTTAAAATATAGCCCTCCAGCATCTTTGGTTACATTTATTCCTAGGTATTTTATGGTTCTTGGTGCAACTGTAAATAGAATAACCTAATCAAAGATGTAAAAGACCTGTATGCTGAAAACTATAGAAAGCTTATGAAGAAAACAGAAGAAGACACAAAGAAATGAAAAAATATTCCATGCTCATGGATTGGAAGAATATTGTTAAAACGTCAATACTACCCAAAGCAATCTACACATTTAGTACAATCCCAATCAAAATTGCACCATTCTTCTCAAAGCTAGAACAAGCAAGACCCCAAAAAGCCAGAGTAATATTGAAGAAGAAAAACAAAACAGGAGGCATTGCAATCCCAGACTTTAGCTCTGTACAAAGTTGTCAGCATCAAGAAAGTATAGTATTGGTACAAAAACAGACACATAGACCAATGGAATAGAATAGAGAACCCAAACTTGGACCCACAAATGTATGGACAATTAATCCTTGACAAAGCAGGAAAGAGTATCCAATGGAAAAAAGACTGCCTCTTTAGCAGATGGTGCTGGGAGAATTGGACAGCGACATGCAGAAGAATGAAACTAGACCACTTTCTTACACCATTCACAAAAATAAACTCAAAATGGATGAAAGACCCAAATGTGAGATAGGAAACCATCAAAACCCTAGAGGAGAAAGCTAGGAAACAACCTCTTTGACCTCAACCTCAGCAATTTCTTACCCGACACTTCTCCAAAGGCAAAAGATTTAAAAGCAAACATGACCTATTGGGACCTCATCAAGATAAAAATTTATGCACTGCAAAGGAAACAATAAAAACAACTGATAGGCAACTGACAGAATGGGAAAAGGTAGTTGCAAATGGCATATCGGATAAAGGGCTGGTATCCAAAATCTACATAGAACTTACCAAACTCAGCATCCAAAAAACAAATAATCCAGTAAAGAAATGGGCAGAAGACATGAACAGACACTTCTCCAAAGAAGACATCCAGATGGTCAACAGACACATAAAACGATGCTCAACATCACTCATCATCAGAAATACAAATCAAAACCACACTGAGATACCACCTCAGGCCAGTCAGGGTGGCTAAAATGAACAAATCAGGAAATTACAGATGCTGGCAAGGATGTGGAGAAATGGAAACAGTCTTGCACTGTTGTTGGGAATGCAAACTGCTACAGCCACTCTGGAAAACAGGGTGGAGGTTCCTCAAAAAAAGAAAAATAGAACTAGCTTACGGCCCAGCAATAGCACTACTAGGTATTTATCCAAAGAATACAGGAGTGCTGATTCATAGGGGCAGGTACCCCAATGTTTATAGCAGTGCTTTCAACAATAGCCAAATTATGGAAAGAGCCTAACTCTCTATCAACTGATGAATGGATAAAGATGTGGTTTATATATTCAATGGAATACTACTTGGCAATAGAAAGAATAAAATCATACCATTTGCAGCAACATGGATGGAACTGGAAGGTATTACGCTGAGTGAAATAAGTCAGTCAAAGGACAGATACCATATCACTCATATATGGCTCTTGAGAAACTGAAGAGAAGACCATAGGGGAAGGGAAGGGGGAAAAATAGTTACAAACAGAGAGGAAGAGAAGCAAACTACAAGAAACCCTTAAATACAGAGAATAAAGTAAGGGTGGATGGCGAGGTGGGTGAGAGGGAAAATGGGTGATGGGCATTGAGGAGGGTACTTATTGGGATGAGCACTGGGTGTTGTATGTAAGCCAATTTGATAATAAATTATATTCATAAAAAACAAATAAAAATTTTAAAAATTTAAAAATTAAAAATAAAAGCCAGTTACCAGAAAAAAACAAACAGCGAAAACTATTAAAAATGTTTTTCTCTAATAAGGGCTATTTGGAAATGGGAAAATTAACAAATGCTATGATTTTTATTATGAGTTTTGTAAACTTATTGACATTTATACATGTGTAATTTTGATACTTATTAAAATAACTTATTAAAGATTTTTAAACAAAATATAAAACAAAAATTGCAAACTATGTACTAAAAACAATCAAATCAAATCAAATAATAAAATAAAATAATTAAATTAAATTAAAATTAAATTAAATTAAATAATAATAAAGTAAAATACAGACCTCCTGAAGCAAGCATTTAGGAGGTGGAACTCAGGGGTCTGCACTTGGAACACAGTCCTGAGTGGGACCCACTGGGCTATTCAGATAAGAACCCTGAAAAGTGTGTGCAGAGGTCAGGCCCACAAGCACTATGGCTACAGCTATTCCGTCATGTCACAACATGATGTAGGGAAAGGTCTCCTGCTGGAAGCTCAGTTTTCTAAGCAGACAGACAGCCTAGTGGGTTCTGTGCCCATTAAGTGGGTTTACAAGGAAACAATGTTTTCTGGGATCCTAGCCAAGTTACAGCTTTGATTATAACCTTTGATCTTTTTACGTCCCATCCCCCCCCCCCAAAGATTTAGGAAGCTACCCTTCGTTGCATGAGAACCAAAGTTGGGTCAACATCAATGATAACCTATTAAATGGGTAAATTTTATGGTCTGTAAATCATACCTCAGTCATGCTGTTGAAATACATAAACACAACTTTAAAAAAGTACTTGAAAAAAATGACTATAATCGAGTGTGAGTGTCTTCAATTGCTAACGCGTCCACACCTTTAATATCTCCATGGCAAAGTTGTGTGGGATTCTTCAACATTCATCCGTTTATCCAGTAATTACTGAATCCTGATCTAGCCACACTTTATGACTTTCAGTTATGACATAAAGGTAAAAAAAAAAAAAAACTTCAAATAAATTGTATATGCTACTTTTACTGGGGAATTTGTCCATATAACAAGCATCAAAGTAAGCTGATTTTTAGTTTGGGTCCCTCATTATCTGCTGAAAAAAGCTACCTGTAGCCTCTGACTCTTCCCAATGCAGAATTTAATTTGGTGACTAACAGACCAAAGCAGAGAAAGTGGCAGGGACCATTTAATCTGCATAAGGAGACTTGTGTTTACTGATATTCTATCCATCAGAGGAACAAGAGCACAGCAGGGAAGGGCTTCTTTTCCGTGACACTGCTAATGCCTCAGACATCAGGTCCAGCCCCCTCTCTGTGACAATGTGGGCAAAAGACACAGCTCAGGGAGGTACATCAGGGATTAGACTTGGAGAGCCAGAGGACATTGGCAGAACCCAGGAACAAGCCAAGGATGGGGGCCATGTGTTCTCCCTTCCTTTCTTACATCCCATAATTGGATCTCATGAGACACCAAGTCCGTGGGAAACAGCGAACTAAAGTAAACATCATTGGTGAGTAAGTTAAGGTCACATCACCAGAGTCATGACTTTGAACTTTGGCAAAAGTGTACGTAGAGAAGGGTCTAGTCATCTGCCACTCACTTCTTCACAGAGAGACTCCCAAAAGCAGTGGACAGTGCTCCGTCTCTGACTTGTTTTGATTCATATTGCCTTTTGAGGTGTCAGGGAAAGGCACGCAGTCTGATTCCATTCACAAGGTGCTCATAAAGAGCGCAAAATGGAAATCAGCAAGGAACAGAGTTCTGATACCACTGGTGCTTTGCTCTCGAGGTCACCTCTCTTTATTTCTACCCAATAGGAGGGGTACCTATGTCATCAGTGAGCATGGAGGGCACAGTGCCTCACCTCTGGGTCTGTCACTGCTAGCCTCCCTCCCTTCCTCTCCACTCAAAGAGCCTTAACCTCCACTTTCATCACATTCCACCTGACATGAATTTTAAACCACCCATAGTTAAAAAAAAAAAAAGGGAGATCAGGAGGATTAATATGGACCCTAGATCCAAAACTTTAAGGGAGGGGGGGTAAAGTTAAACTTTACAAACACCTACCATATATCAGACACTGTACCAGACACACGCCTTAGCCCTCAAAACAACTCTTAGGTGTAATCATAGCTTCTCTGTCTTCTGAGATGAATAACTAAACAAGGGAAAGTTAAATAAAACGCCTGCTAGCAAATATTGATGACAGATTTGAAACTTAAGGCTGGTAAAGAAACCAAAATTCAATGTTTCAAAGTTCAGTAAAGAACCAAATTCTTTGCTCGAAGGTCAATTAGAAAAGCATATAAAGTTTCTTTCACATTCCTGCTCGATTGCCTGATGATCTGAAATTTAAAAGTCTCCATCAACATGCAGAGCTGTGGTGTCCTATCACACTTTTCAAGGCTTGAACATTGTTCCCATCATTATGGCCAACAGTTTACCATGCTATGTATTTACCTTTTCAGTGCTTATTCTCTTTCTAATCATTCAACCTTTCCTCGAAGTTGAAAGCCATGCTTAATCTGGTTGAAATCTTTTTTTTTTTTTTTTTTTTGGAGTTTGACCTAAGACCATAGGCCACTCCAACTAGGATTCTTGTCGAAATCTGTGTCTGCCCCTCATTTCCCCTCTCTTGGCATGACATTTGGGACCAGTGATGCAACCCATCCTCCATGTTAGGGGACCACTTCCTGCCTCCAGAGCCTGGAACAAAAAGTTCTCTATACTATATGACCCCCCCCCATCCCTGGGAATGGTTGACTAGATCACCAAGGACCCCTAACTCAGAAGGAAGCAACCAAAGGCTGGTTGGTGGCAAGTGCAAAGCAGGGCTCTGCCGTGTGGACAGGAGATTTTCCACTGGAAAGCTGAAGCTGCCATGGGGGTAGAACCCAGGCAAGAGGAGGAATAAGCAGTCTGCCTTTTAAGAGAAAAGAGGCTGAGCAGGCATTCTTGAGAATCCATCAACAGGCAGCTGTGTGCTCTCTGAGGGCCGAAGAAGGTGTCACCTCTGGATCTGTATTTCAGTTCTCAGTTTCTATTCATGTAAAATTTGGTTGAACTTCCTTTGCTATCTGAAATTAGCAAAATTACTTTGTCCTTGTATTAAACTTGATTTTTTTTCACTTGGGACACCTTAAGTCACCTCCTTTTCCTTGCAAATAAAAGGACTTAAATGGAGTGCCTTCCCCCCCAGCTTGGTCTATCCAACACTCATCCCTCTGCCTATCCACCACCCCATGAAACCATTCCTGAACTAATATAATCTCTCCCTGCCTGTTAATCTCCTATAGGTACCTGTTATGGGTATGCTGTAATTACCACTCAACTTCACACTGACTGATTATTTTCTATTTCAGTCTCCTGTCCCCAATTAGACAGCAATCTCCTTTAAAGTCAAGGACAATTTTGGATCAACTTGAATCTACTTGAATGTCAGCAGAACCTCCAATGTCTATCAGAAGGACACTGAATGTCAGCAGAACCTCCAATGTCCCCTCAGAGGGAAAGAAGCCAGTAGTGTGGTTTATGCCTAGCAACACTTTCCTGCAGAATCGTAGAACTTTCCAGCTGGATGGGCTGTAGTGGTAAACCCAGTAACTCCGTTTTACACGTCTGGAAGCTCAGAGCAGTTAATGGTCGGTCGGCTAACAAGATTCGGCATGAGCTCTCATATCTGGAAGGTGTGGTGGGGAAATCCAAATATGGAGGAAACAGACAGAATTATACTCTTTATACTTTATAATAAAAGACACAAAACTAGCTTTTCACTGATAGCAGACCAGCTAGGCTATCATGAGACATACTCGCATTGCTTCTATTCTCTAAATTACTAAGGCTGTAGCCAGGGAACTTTGATTCTTTTTAAGTTGTATTGCCTTTTTAAAGGTAGGTTCTTTTTATAGCAATAGAACTCCCGGCACAGTAAACAGGAGGTGAATGTATTAGGCTTTAAAGGTGAAAGGGGTTATTTAAGAGTGTTATCAGAACCAGCCAGCTGCAAACATGTACGGTAGCAGAAAACCATAAACCTTCAGAGCAGGGTTCAATTATTCATTAGGCCACCATGCTGTAGGGAGAGGGTCTTTATAAACCTAACATCACGCGGCCCTTGAGGTGTCCAGACCTCCCTGCCATCTCACGCTGTAGGTGAACAGTTGAAGAGTGAAAATAATCTCTCAATGCTCCACTGATCCGGAATACATTTGTGTTCTGCAAGTGATAATGATAAAAAAAATAATAATCTTCTTTTTTAATGTTTACTTATTTTGAGAGAGAGAGAGAGAGGATGGGGAGAGGGACGTAGAGAGAGGAAGATACAGAACCCAAAGCAGGCTCCAGACTCTGAACTGTCAGCATAGAGCCTGACACAGGGCTCGAACTCACGAACCATGAGATCATGACTTGCACTGAAGTCAGACACTTAACTGTCTGAGCCACCCAGGTCCCCCAAAATAATAATCCTAATAACCACCATTTCCTGTCACTTCCCAAGTGCAAGGGTGGATCTATTTTCCTAAGGGTGGGTAAGTTGCTTACAGGAAATAATACAGCAAGTTAGTGGAAGAGGTGGAACTTGAACCCAAGTCTTTTGGAGGCTGCAAACCATAAGCTTAACCTGTTACTGACATTTCTAATCTCCTCTCCCAAAGGAACACTAATCTGATTGATCTTGTGGGAAATTTCTTTAAAAGTGAAGGAAGAAGGTCAAGTTGTCTGCCCATAACTTTTAAATTTTGGTGCTTTATGAGATCCTCTAGTATATTAAAGGCTCTGAAAAGGTCTGCAGTAGAGATGCATGCATTTCTTACACAAGCTGTGTTTCCCAAAGTCATGTGCCTTGGAACTCCATTTCTTATCACATGAAACCACATTCTCTTGTCAGGCACACATCTCGGACAACAATGCGTGACAAATACAGCCTTGGCAAGCAGAGCCTCGCATAGTTAAAAACGGAAAAATACTTCCCCTTATGGAGAAGTACAAAAGGAGCAGTCAGCTGGACCCTAACCATCTGAAGCCCTGCTTGATGCTCAGCTGTGCTCATTCCCCCAGGTTTACTCTGAAATGGAGCCTGCTGTAACTCGGGGTGGTCAGGGAGCTGGGCAAAATGGGTGAAGGGGAGAAGGCGGTCCAGGCTTCTGGTTATAGGATGAATAAGTCACAGGGATGACAGGCACAGCACAGAGAACACAGTCCATGGTACTGTAATAGCCCAGTGCGGTGAGGGGCAGTAGCCACACTTGTGGGGAGCGCGGCACAACACACACGTTGGTAGAATCACTGTGTTGTACTCCTAAAAGTAAATGCAACACTGTGTGTCAACTATATTCATGAACAGAAAAGAAAAAAGAAAAGGAAAAAGGAAAGAAAATGAGAGGGGAGGGGAAGGATGGGAGGGGAGAAAGAATAAAGACTGGAAGCCTGGTTCTTCCAGCACAGCATGGCTGTCATGTGCAAGGCTTGGGTCTGGCTCATTCTCTCCCAAGCCGAGGTAATAGAGGCACTTCGCTACCTTCTTTAAACCTCAGTTTTCCCATCTGTGAAACAGTGACTTGAAAAAACCAAAAAACCAAAAAACCAAACACTCAAAAATAACACCTTACGCTGCAGGGGCGTCATGGCAGCTAGAAATAATGCATGTGAAACACTTGAACAAGTCACCAATTACTACTGCGCTCCTTTAAGTTTGGCTACAGTGATGTTCCGTTTGCCTGAAAACTGCACCGGCTGTTTCTCTGTTCTGCAAAGTTCCGTTCACTTCATCAGGCCCGGATCAAAGGTCACCTCCTCCGAGAAGCTCTGCGAGGTCCTGGTACTTTCCCCTCGAGCTCCCCACCTCGTCCCCAGCCCCTTACAGAATCCGGGGCTTCACGCCCACATGGCTCGCTGAGTGGCTTCAGTCTTATTTTGTAAATGTCTGTGTTGTCCTGGAGACAATCAGCTCTTTGAAAACAAGGCATGTGTCAATAGCACAGTGTCTTCTACTCATAGTGTGAGCACAGAGGAGGGTGTGGAAACGCCCAGTAAATATTAGGAAGATGGAGATAGAAGAGGAAACTATTATAAACTATTATTGTCGACCCCAGAAAACTTACATTATGAGAATCAAATATACATACACCCAAAATTGACCAATCACCGATTACAACATGTGAGTGTCAAATAGGATACAGTCTTGAGCTAGGGAATTTTAAAGAGGAAATTAAAAAAAAATTTTTTTTAACATTTATTTATTTTTGAAAGACAGAGAGAGACAGATCATGAGCAGGGGAGGGGCAGAGAGAGAGAGGGAGACACAGAATCTGAGGCAGGCTCCAGGCTCTGAGCTGTTAGCATAGAGCCCAACGTGGGGCTCAAACTCATGAACTGTGAGATCATGACCTGAGCCAAAGCCAGACGCTTAACCAACTGAGCCACCCAGGCGTCCCTAAAGAGGGAATTTAAATTGTTCAGAGAATATCTATAGATAAGACTAGGAGCCACAAAGAAGTAGGATAGGCCTGCTCACACCTACCAACATGAACCCATGCTAGGTGTGTATGCCCGATGGAGACAGTGCACAATTTTATATGAATGTTGAGAAATAATGGATGATTCAATGTAGTATATGGTCACTGGATGAACCAGATGGTAAAATGATATGAGGAAGGGCATTAGCTCTGACCTCACATGGACATGGCCTTGAATTCCAGTGACATTGGGCACTGGGAAAGCTATTGATAAAGCCTCAGTTTGCCTTGCTGTAACAAACCTGATAATAGAGTCCACACAGAAAATTTTTCAGGGCATTAAACAGGAGATGATATAAATGTACTAAGCAGAGTAGCATAATATTGGTATTCAATACATCTTACCTGTGAATAATTAATGTTTATGTCCCCTGCTAGACTGAGCTCTTTCAGGTCATGGATCTTACCATTGTATTCTTTGTACCCTCATTGCCAAGAACCACACCAAGCACATGCTCCTGGCAGCTTTATAAATACTTGATACGCAATAAAACAAATGAAATAAAGGGACGAAGCAAAATGCAGAAGCAAAGCATCAGAAGCAAAATGCAGCCTGGAAGCCATTCAGTCGCCTACCGTCCCTCCGTCGCTCTAACTCTAGTTGCTGTGCCTATGACACAGGGTAGCTCTGCCTCTGTTTATAAAGCAACGACCTGCCAGGCTATGGGCCAAGCCCCTCACTGTTTTTAAAATGTAGCACATTTCTGCCAAGCACTTTTACACATTCTTAAAAGTCTAATCTCCTTTGACAAAATAAGACACTCAAAAGAGTATCAAAGAGGTAAGTACACAGGAAAAAGGTATACATACAAATGCTTGGTAAAAATAAATATTTGCATATGTCTATATACACACTCATATAAGACTCATCTCCCCCTTCCAAGGAAAAAAACTATAAGGGATTAAAAGTAGCAACAATAAAGGTATGACAGGAGTAGGAAAAGGGGTTGCATATACCCATGCATATATCTGTCTCTATATAATACTGTCCTAATGATTTTCAACAAATAAGTGTGCATGTGCCTTTTAAATCTGCCCACTCAGCATCAATGTGTGTGTGTGTCTAAGTCATGGGTGTGAAACAGCTTTGCTATAATCCAAAGAATACCCTTTCTTCACATTGAACATGATGTCTATAAACATATCAAAGTAAGAGCAGGAAAGAAAATGGAAACCTGGATGAAACGTGTCTTGAGCCTGGAAGGGGAGCCACAGAGGACGAATCTAAAAGCCACAGAAAGTTAAGCAGCAGCAAGGAAGAGTAGTCAGGCCCCATCAAGGAGGGAACCTATGCTCTTCCTAAAGTGACTTCATTGTTTTGTTGCAACAGGACAGCAAAGGACCCTTAAGGACAGAGTGTCCACAGCCTGGGAAGTGGCTGGCGGGGACTCCGAGCATGCCACCAAAGAGAGCCAGCATCAAGGTGTGGCTTCTGCAACCCAATGGCGTCCAATCCCCCCATCCCTCAGCCTTCTCCCTTTGGAGATCTGAGGCACGGTCCTCACCCCTCTTTACTTTCCTTAAATCATCTTACTCGTCACCCCTGTCCCTGGAACAGCCGGTCTTCTCTGCATCTTTTCTGACCATGGATCTCCTTGTCCCTCCCCGCCACAACTGCGCAGAACTGATTTTGCCACACTCCTCCCTACCACGTGAATGACTGTGGTTATTACTTCTCCCTACAACATGAATTGTGCTCCCATTACCTCTGTAGCCATCTTTCTTATTGGAGAACCTGGCTCATGGTCATAGTACATCAGAAACAGATACTTTAGAGTCACACAGGTCTAGTTTTCAATCCCGAGGATACCTCTAGATCGCTGTATGACCTTGAGCAAGTTTTGTAACCTCTGAGAAGGAACCTAAGTGTCTGGGGTCACACATGAGTGAATACAGCTGCCTGTCTGTCCCAAGGTTGCTTATAGCTTGAGCACTTGTAAAACAAATGCAAGATGCTTAAGGTAGTGTCCCGGACAAAGTAAGACTTCAATAAAGGCTGCTTCTCTTCTTACCGAGACATCAGAGGGAATCAAATCCATGCCAGGGGTCACTGGAAATGTCACAAACCTAGGTAGGTGGAAGAAGTTTAGGAACAGAAAGATGAGAATTGCCCATCTCATTAGCAGTATGTGTGAATGTGGAGTGTTCCAGATACAGTGCCCCAGGCAGATGACTGCTCCCCTTCCCAAGAGATCTCACGGACATGGAGGGGAAGAGCTTTGCAGTCAGATCCAGGTAAACCAGGTAAAAATGCTAAACTTGCCCATTTCTGCCTGTAAGATTCTAGGAAAGATCGTTGACCGTTCTGCGTATCAGTTTTTTCCTTTATAAAATAGACTAATGACAGCCCTCTACAAGATTGTTGTCAGTTCACACGGAAGGATTAGCACCATGCCCTCTCCACAGTAAACAGTCAATATGTGTTTGACAGATTTCTAAAAGAATTCCCGGTTTTGAAATAACAGTAGTTAACGCTAATCTTGCAATTACTAAGCATTGGACATTCTAAATAGTGACTGTATTTCTCATCTTACTCTCACAGAAAATCTATGAGATAGATACTATCATTTTCATGTTAGGATGAGGAACCAGAAACCGATCAAAGAGGCATCCCCGGACTTGCCTTGGGCACATGGGTGGCACATGGCAGGGCCTGGAATCACATCCTCAGTTCCAAGCACCCAGCCTCAGAATCTGTCCTGCTAAGGACTCCGCCAAACTGTCTCTAGAATTCAGAAAAATGAACTCCCTGCCACACACCCTGAATTTGAGGACTTAATTTTCAAGAGTACTGCCTTTCTTAATCTCTGTAATGGTTCATATAAATCATGGTTTTGAAGCGCAAGGGACTGAAACCAAATGTCTGATTCAGGAAGACACAGAAGAAATATGGGGATGGGGGTGGGGTTCACAGCATGGACAGGAATGCTGGAGAAACAGGATGGCAAAGGAGGTACTGGCAAGGGTGCCTACATACGTAGAGACACCTGAAAAATCATATCGCAGCAAGTTTGTATCTTCCGCTCTGCTGGAGCAGATTGTATCAGACCAACCTCTTACTGAGAACAACTATACACTTGGATAAACGCTCGCACACGCGCACATCTATTTGAAGAAACTAGATTAAATGCATAGAATCCTGGAGCCCCACTGCCTACATTCAAAGCTTGACTCTATCATTTACCAGCTACATGGTCTTGGACATGGCAATTAACCTTGCTGTGCCTCAGTAGTTGCATCTGTAAAATGGGCATAATAATAAGCCCCGCCTCATATGATTATTATGCAAATTCTCCTCCCAATCTCCATGTGATAACCGTTAGCTGCCAACCAATGCCCTTGAGGAATATCATTTGAGGAAGTATGGGAAAGAAGAATGGGCTAGAAATAAGATGGTCATGGCTGGGAGTTTTTCCTTATCTGTGCCCAATGGCTACACTAGTGTCCTGAGGCTTACTACCTTCTAAAATTCCCAAATCCCTGGCTTCCAAATCTGCCTCCTTACCCACAAGCAACCTTTACTTCAAAGGCAACCAGAAAACACAGGTGACCGTGGGTTTCGCTAGGTGGATGGCTTTCCCTGAAACTCCGAAGTCAGTTTGGTGGAAGAAAAATTCCTATGTGAAAACAATCCTTTCTTCCTCTATCTCTCTCCTTTGTGTTCACTTCCAAGTTGTACCTGCCAGTATTTCGGAAGGGGGAAAGAAAACCAACAAGATTCCTTCCCTGTGAGCCCTGAAGAATCTGATAGAACCCTAGGAAAACAAAGCTGGGGCCCTTGCTACTTGGCAAACCACCACCTGAGCCATCAGCTAAAATCTGACTGCAGAATATTTTGTGCTGGTGATCAGGTAGGAGGCAGAAAGACCACAGCATGATTTGGGGCTCCCTGATGTCCCCTGTTGCTTTAAATGATGAAGGAAATCTCTAGCCTTGGGATCTGAGAAGGCTTGATGTGAGGTCGGAGTAAGAGACTCAAGACAGTCTCCCCGCACCATGCAGTTATTCCTGAGAGATAACTTCAGCCACATGGTCTTCCTTCTAGGTCAGTCCCTGGAGGAAAGAAAAGCCCAACAGAGCCCAGTATCAATCCAGCAAGGCCACAAATAGAATTCAATTTGGGGCATATGGTTATGTCTTTATTCTTTGTTACTCTGTATCATTTCTCTTTCTGACTCCTACTTTTATATAAATGTACAAATTTGAACATGTTTGCTTTGGCACGGGAGTAGTTATTATATTCTCTTAAATGTGCATTATCTTTACCACTTTGAGGTCCCCTCTGACACATTTTTGTTTAATCCTTATTTAACTGTTCATGATAACGTTTATTATTGGCAGATGATACACAAATAATTTTACATCCAGAAGTGTGTAAAACATGGCCAACTCTACCAAATGAGTAAGTGGTGGCTTATGTATTTATCTATGGGAATATTTAGAATATTCCCTGAACGGTACCTGAAATGAGGCTGGGGTGATTAAAAAAAGCTGTGAGTCAAAAATAAAATGTTCTAAAGTTTAAGGATAATTAGATAGTGAAGATTTCATCAAACAGTTACAAACAACTTGAGCTGAGCTGGTCTGCAGTTACAACTAATGTTTGTAATGGCTTGGGAATCACCATTCTTCTCTTTACCACTTAGAATATTCTAGTAGTCAACCAAGGCAGAGAGCCCAGTTCTCAAAGAACTGCCAGGACTCTGAGACTATGCTGGAAAAAACAAATACAAGTGAAATAGAAGATCATAAATACCAAGAACTATAAAATTTTGTTGCATGCGTTTATTTGATCAACAAATATTAGTTGTGTTCTCATACTCTGTTAAGTGCCGTACTAAGCCTTGTGGATACATCAGAGAACGAAATACACAAAATCCCTGCCCACGTTGAACTCACATTCTGTGGCTGCCTGAGTCCATTTCTAAATGCAAACTAAATCTAGACAGGTAAGTTAGAATCTTCTGGGAAATGGGTGGAACACACCCATTTCTATCTGAATTTTGGCATAGTGAATCCAAAGCTTACATCTTAGGAGAAGCATGGAATTCTGTTCAGTCTAGAGGCCTGGGCACAAAATTTTAGGGAATACAAAGAAACTTGATAATCAAGACAAACACTGCCCTAATGTAATATTTTTAAAAATCAAAATTCATGCAAAAAAATCCACACTGAGAATAATATCAAAATTCTAAATAGAAGGCAAGGTTTTCCTTTAGCCTCAGACTTCGACACAAATCCAGAAGACTCTGAGTGAGTAGGTAGAGGTTAGGGAAGGGAAGGTAAGCTCTACAAATGCTTGTGGGGCCACCTGTCTGGCTGAGGGTCCTGAATTCATTTTCCTAACACAACCCTTGGCACTTGTAAACTGCCAACGGGAGCCATGTTGACTTGCAAACGGAATTGTGCTAGAAGTGTTGCTCCTCATGCCCATGGAGCAGAACCACTTTGGTCAGCTCCAGTTTGCTTATAGTTCAATGATGTCCCATCTGTTCAATGAACAGAAACTCCAAAGTACGAAGTCAAAGGCCCCATGTAGCCCAACACCATTTATGTCCTGTGTAACTGTGTGCAATTACTTAGCTTTTCTGGGCCTCACTTAAGACATCTCTAAAATAGGCACATTCTTTTCAACTCAGTGACTTTATTAGACCCTGACAAACTAGACTAATTGAGGCTTCACGGGAAGGAGAGGGATAGCCACTTGCCTTAATACGATGCTCTTGGAAGCAAAAACGCAATCCATTTTGCCTGGCTTCAGGGCACATTTTTGAGTCGAGTCTAAGCAAAATCTCCCTGCCCTTCATTTTCATTCAGGGACACTGGGAAATTTGCCCATTACAAAAGTCTGGCATTCAGGTACAATGTAAGTCTGTGTGGGAGCTAAGTATACATCCAGACATTCTCATCCTAAGTACACCTGTTCTGATGTTACCCAGTAAACTCACAAGATAACCTTGTGCAAGTCCCTGGACCTCACTGAACCTCAGTTCTTTCATTTAGAAAACTGGAGAATGGGTGTCAGGCTAAGCAAAATAAGTCAGGCGGAGAAGGACAGATACCATATGTTTGCACTCATAGGTCTAACAGGAAAATAGGAGAAACCTAATGGAGGACCATGGAGAGGGAAAGGGGGAAAGAGACTTGGAGAGAGAGAGGGACATAAAACCTGAGAGACTATTGAATACTGAAAATGAACCGAGGGTTGAAGGGGAAGGGAGGTGGGGGAAGGGGAAAGGGGGAAGGGAGGTGGTGGTAATGGAGGAGGGCACTTGTGGGGAAGAGCACTGGTGTTATATGGAAACCAATTTGACAATAATTTAAAAAAAAAAAAGAAAATAGGAGAATAGATTTGATGATATATGGGGCTTTCACAGCTTGACATCCAGTGATTCTTTGATTAGGTAAGTGCTCCTAAGTGTCTCCAAACAGGGAAATCAAGGGTGCCTGGGTGGCTAAGCTGGTTAAGCATCTGACTCTTGATTTCAGCTCAGGTCATGATATCACCATGGGTGGGTGTGAGCCCCGTGTTGGGATCTGCATTGACAGTGCGGAGCCTGCTTGGGATGCTCTCTCTCTCCCTCTCTCTCAAAATAAAGAGGCAAACATGAAAAAAATTAAACTGGGAAATTGCAAACTAGCCCCCATCCTGTGAAAAATATGGCATTATTAAGTAAATACTATTTTTTTAAATTAAAAAAATTTATAGTTTATTTATCTTTTGAGACAGGCAGAGACAGAGCATGAGCAAGGGAGGGGCAGAGAGAGAAAGAGACAGAATCTGAAACAGGCTCCAGGTTCTGAGCTGTCATCACAAAGCCCAATGCGGGGCTCAAACCCAGAAACCTTGAGACCATTAGTCGCTCAACCAACTGAGCCGCCCGGGTGCTTCAATAATAACTATTATTATTTAATTATTTTTAAAAATTTTCTGGCCTTACTTGCATTTGGCTCTGGTGATCTTTCTTTACATCTTACTTTGCAGAGATAATGAATCAAAAAATAATTTGTTTCCATGTCATGGGGAACAAAAACAAGATTTTGGAGAAGTACTATCGCCATGTTTTTCTCTTATTCAGTAAAGACCTTTCTTCTTCTTCTTCTTTTTTTAAATTTATTTACTTAAATTCAAGTTAGTTAACATACAGTGTAGTATTGGTTTCCGGAGCAGAACCCAGTGATTCATCACCCACCTATGACACCCAGTGTTCATCCCTAAAAGTGCTCCCTTTATTATCCATCACACATTTAGCCCATCCCACATCCACATCCCCTCCAGCAACCCTCAGTCTGCTCTCTGTACTTAAGAGGGAAGATCTTTCCTCTTAATTGAGAATCTAATTTCAGGGCCACAAGACCTGAGAACTAAACGGAAGGTTAAGCACGTTTTTAATGGCATTCCCTACCCAAGGCACCTCCTCCAGAGCAACACAGTCTTTGCCAGCCCACGCATTACTGCTCGATGGCCCAGCTGACATTCAAAGGACTTCACACATTCAGCCAGTCTCAGGGCTGTGAGAGTCTTCCTAAGTCTGCATTTCCTTGTCACCTTTGTGGTGTGGAAGTTCCCTGAGTATGGCAGGATGTCTTACACCTCTCCGTGGGAACTGGGTTGGTTTTCATTTTCCACTTAGTAAACATTTGCACAGGGCAATCACACCCCCCCTGCCCCGAGGTCACTGCTTCATGAGTGTTGCACCTTCTGACTTTGTGCCACTGTCATTGGCAACCTCATCAATTCTCAGTCGGGCCTGACTCTTCCTCTTCCTTCCTTTTGATTCAATACAATCCAGAAGGGAGGGAAAATGTGCTATACACCTTTATGTCCTTTTTCTCCAAGTGTATTCCTTTTTATAAAAAATATTTACTATTTATTTTGAGAGAGAGAGAGAGAAAGTGAGCAGGGGAAAGTCAGAGAGAGAGAGAGAGAGAGAGAGAGCGAGCGAGCGAGAGCGAGAGCAAGCGAGCGCGAGTGAGAGAGGGAGGGAGAGAGGGAGGGGGGAGGGAGGGAGAGGCCCAAGCAGGCAGGCTGTCAGGGCAGAGTCCGATGTGGAGCATGATCCCATGACCCTAGGACCACTACCTGAGCCAAAATCAAGAGTTGGATGGTCAACCGACTGAACCATCCAGGTGCCCGACAAGTACATTACCTAACTGTGCTTAAGAACTGAGAGAAATGCCCTTATGTGCATCTAGCCAATGAGGAAAATCACCTTCCCCCTGTCCTGGTTGTAGCCCTAACTAACTAGATAACTAAGTCACTAACTCCATTCCATTAGTCATGCCACCTCTTTATGCCCCTCATCTCTTCCACATTCTCATTTCCTTTCTCACCAAGCTTACATTCCATGGGCCATCATTATAATCACTCCTGACATTTGCTCTCAACCTCTTTGCTCTCTTTCTATCCATCACACTTGTCTGGCAATGCCCAAGGTTATAAAGAACTATGGCCCATGGCAGGCCTGATCAGAGCAATGCCAGCCAGATGGTGGGCCAGTCACATTCTACATTCAGGACCACATATCACAGATGGGCTCTTGAGCAGGGAAGTGATGCCACCTCATTGGATGTCCTACAAGCCCCAGGGCAAAGGAACAGATG
Organism: Mungos mungo; assembly: GCA_004023785.1. NCBI lineage: Eukaryota > Metazoa > Chordata > Mammalia > Carnivora > Herpestidae > Mungos > Mungos mungo. The sequence continues at coordinate 31,474 of PISW01009615.1, read as the reverse complement.
TAGTCAATCCTTTACAGAAGGAGAGAATGAATACCTGGGAACATTAATGCAATCTACAGTCATGGCAATAAATAAACATGTTTACTGAAGATATATTCTGAAGATAGAAACAGCAGGAAGGAAACATAAAGAGGGCAGAAATAAAAAATGACTCTTAGGTTTTGAGTCTGATAATTGGGTAAACACTGGTTAGATACCCAACTAAAAAACACTGAGAAGGAAGACGTACAAGATTAGCAGGTGGACAGAAAGGTCATTATCACCACTGGATAGGCTAAGTTCGAGTTATCCAAGGGAAACAGTCACAGAGGTCACTGGCCATTCAAGTTTGGGGCTCTGGGGAGATGTCAGGGCTAGATATGTTAATTTTAGCATAATCTGTATATATTTGGTAATTGAACATAATAGGATCCTTTAAGGATAGAATGTAGATAAACAAAAGCTGAGGGCTAAGATTAAGCCCTTAAGGCAGCCCAACATTTACAAGTCGAAAGAAAGCTAGGAAATAAGTCAGCAAAGAAACTTGAGAATCAGTGACCAGAGAGGTTGAAAAGTGGTGTTGTAGAAATCAAGAGAGCATTGGTTTGTGTCAAACACTTGATATACATTATCCTGATCCTCAAGCCCTGCTGGGTGGATAGTACTGTTTCCATCTGATGGGGGAGTATATCAAGAATTAGAAAGACTGATGACCACATCCAAGTTCACTCAAGTAATATATTTCAGCACTAGTAGTTAAACCGACATCTGATAACCTCAAAATTCCTGGGCTTCCCAGCACATCTTATTATCTCCAGTGAGGATAAAAAGGAACTGAGGGAGGAAGGAAAAGGGAGGAGAAGGAAGGGTCAACTGAATGAATGAACCCTAGCAATTAGAAAGAAAAAGTTCAGGACCGAGTCTGGTTTTGCTGGAAAATTTATCAAGCTCTAGAAGCTTACACAGGAATGCAAAAAAGACTTCTCTCCCCATGAAGAATATCAACCCAACGTAAAGATGCTTTGCATTAAAAAAAAAAAATTGGTGGATTTTTCCCTAACCCGTCTCTATGTGTCTATGCCTCTTCAAGGCTGACATTAATTAACTTAATCTACATTGAGCACTTGGAGGGTAGCAGAGAACGGGGACTGTACATCCGTCCAATCGGGCAGAGAAAAGGCTATTGAGTGAGTAGAACACAACTGCCCCCTCACAGACTTGAGGTGCATCTTGTGGGTCATGATTGCTGGATTGTCATATGATTACAGATTTTTCTCATTATATTTGTTTCATCACCCAGTAAGTATCAGTTAGGGTTTCCAGCAAGTCATTCTCATTAATTTATTTTTCTGCTTTTTTAAATTTAAATTTTAATTAGTTACTATACAGTGCAATATTGGTTTCAAAAGTAGAATTCAGTGATTCATCATTTACGTATAATACCCAGTGCTCATCACAAGTGCCTCCTTTAATACTCATCACCCAGCTAGCCCGTCTCCCACCCACCTCCCTCCAATAACCCTTAGTCTGTTCTCCTTGTTGAGTCTCTTGTAGTTTGTTTCCCTTTCTTCTCCCCCTTCCTCTTCCCATATGTTCATCTGCTTTGTTTCTTAAATTCCACATATGCGTGAAATCATAGAATACTTGTCTTTCTCTGATTGACCTATTTTGCTTAGTATATATTCTAGCTCCATCCATGTCATTACAAACGGGAAGATTTCATTATTTTTAATGGCTGAGTAATTTTCCCAAAGGATACAAAAATACAGATTCAAAGGGGCACATGTACCCTAATGTTTATTGCAGTGCTATCAACAATAACCAAACTATGGAGAAAGAGTCCAAATGTCAATTGGCTGATGAGTGGATGAAAGAGATATAGTGTGTTTGTGTGTGTGTGTGTGTGTGTATATAATGGTATGATATATATAATGGAATATTTATTATATATTTATTATATATTATATATAATGGAATATATATAATATAATGAAATATACCATATTTATTATATATTTATATATAATTATATATAATGGGATGGTGTGTGTATATATATATAATGTATAATGAGAGGTATTATATATATATACAATATATAATATATAATGAGAAATATGTCTCATTATATATTATATTATATATAATATTTCTCATATATAATATAATGAAATATACCACATTTTTATATATTTATATATAATTATATATAATGGGATGGCGTGTGTGTATATATATATAATATTTCTCATTATATATTATATACACTATATATATAATATTTCTCATTATATATTATATACTATATATAATATTTCTCATTATATATTATATATGATATATATATATTTATAATACTTCTCACTAACTTTTCCCCCCTCTCTCTCTGGAGAGAGGACGGGAACTGCTGGTAGGAAGTCTTGGCGGACAGACCCTCCATGTCATTCAAACATCAGCCTAGAAACCAAGCCTTTCTAGAGTACCAGATGCAGGGATTTTGGTTCTCTTTATTCTGAAATGCTTAGATGCAAGGGAGTCAAGGTTAATGGTCATTTTGGTGGGATCATGATTGGCCCTTTGCTTTTCCAGCCTAAGTCTTATTTCATTTGTTTACCTGTTCAACAGACAGATTTACAAAATATAATTTATAAAGAAAACCTTCATTTCCTAGCCTCCTGTGTTTCCCTGGCTCCACGCCCCTTCTCCAACCACTAACTTCACTTCTGATTTTTCAAACACTATTTTTCTCTCCACAGCTTTAATGAGCTAAACTCTTTCTCATCCCTCCCGCCCCCCCGGCTCTTTCCTTGTTTGGGGCACAATTTGTTCGTTCTTCTGACTACCCTTCAGGAAGCTACACTGTTTGCGTGCTCCCGTGTGATCACAGGATGGTTTCTAGCTCAACTGTTCTCAGCCTTTCTTCAGTGATAGTGTGTTGGCTGCATTGCTCACTTGCAGACAACTGAATATGTTTTCTTGGGGTCCTATTATGAGTAGGATTTTCAACTTCCCCAAATCTGTCATCTTTAAGGCGGTTGTGGTGCTGCAACCCCATTTCTCTGGAGGTGATGGGGGTGCATTCTGGAAGAGGAAGAAGATCCCTAAAGCACAGACTAATCGGAGGAAGTTCAGACACGCTTCCCAAGGAGCCAGGCCTTTGTTCTCCGATGTTGGCTGAGCTCTCTTCCACTCTCTGGGGCAGTCAGTCAGTTAGTGAAATAGAAAAGTTCTGGGAAAAGTTTACAAAAACAGATTGAGGACCTCAAAATGAGGGGATACACAAGGATTATTAGTCAGGAACCATATGTGCTCATTATGTCTACAATCAACATAAAGTCATAGCATTAAGTCTTAGAGTCCTTTCTTGCTGGATTCAATGGTGCTGTTTTGCTTAGCCTATAAATCACTTGGTTAGCACAGTCTCCTCTAGTTTTAGTAGGTTTCACAGAAGAGTTTGTCAAGATCTACAATGCCTGTATTAGCCCGCTGTTTTGGTCTAGACATATTAACTTTATTGCAGAAATGGAGGTTATGATATAGAAATTAACATTTCTCACTATTAAATGTTACCCCCATACCTTCCCACTGCTTCTCTGCTCTCATGTTTTGTCTGATTCTCTTTACCCTGCCCTTCCCTTGTGATGTCTTCCGTCTTCCCCTCTGAGGCACTTTGTCACCTTGGACATCTTTCCATCTGGCCTTACTACTAAAAACTAATATTTGAGCCCTTCCCATATGTCAGGCAATTGCCTAAATCACTTCACATTGCTTATTTCACAACATATTCTTAGAGTTAGGTTCGATCATTATCTCTGTCTCACATGTAAACACAAAACAAAACGAAATACCCTGAAGCACAGAAAACAAAACCCCGAAAAACAAAAAAAACAACTCATCCCAAATCACATATCCAGTAAGTGGTAAAACTAGAATTCCAATGCAGGCTTTCTGATCTCAGAGTCTGACCTCTTACCCTTCCTAGTTCTGGCCATGAGGTCTTGATGCTTTAAGGAAAATTTAACAATTTGTAGATAAAAATGAATTTTTGCATCTATTTTGAATAAAGCCATATTGGCTTTGAGATGACTGAGATCAAAGTTAAGAGCTCCTGGATCACACTTACTGATTGCTTCAGGTCACCAAGTCCTTTCTACTCCTAACTGAAAGCTGTCTATCTTCTGGGGATAACCACGGACATTTATTTCTGTCAACTTCTCCATCTGCTTCTCCCTTTCTCTCCTTTTTTTTTTTACATCTTTATTGAAGTATAACTGATACATTAAAACTTCACATGTTTAACTTATACGATTTGATGAGTTTGGACAAATGCACACACCCATGAAACCATCAGCACAATTGTGGTAATAAACATGTTCATCACTTCCAGAAGTTTCCTTGTGCCCTTTTTGTTTTTGCTTTGTAATAATAGCACTTAACATGAGATCTATCTCTTAACACATTTTTAAAAAGTGTATTCTACAGTGTTAACTAGAGGTCCCTCTGTCATATAGCAGATGTCAAGAACTTATTGATCCTTGCATAATTGAAACTTTTCCAAGTCTTGATGAGTTCTTTATATATTTTTAATCTTTCTGGGATCTTCTAAGCTATAGAAAACATAAACAATGATTTTCAATGATATATTCAACTCAGCTGTGAAACAGATGAGCAGACTGTCCTGAAATGGACATGGCATGAACCCTACCTAGTTTTGGGACAGACGTTAACCTACACTCACACACCAAAGCTATCCACAGAACTCCGCTGCACGTGAACACCCTTCAGGTTTTCCCCGTGCAGCAATGCTAACTGGAAAAATACACTGGGTTGTGTGTTTGGCAATCTTTGTAGTAACTTCAGGGCAAGACTCTCGAAAAAGACTTGAACTGGGAATAGCAGACGGGCTCCAGAAATGGAAGGGGGAATCCCTGATGGATCCATAGAGAGGAGATTCCACTATTTGTCCCATTTATATCACAAAGGGTATAGAGTAGCTCTCAAGGGTAATATGCTTGTGGACATCACCATTGGAGAAAGTATTTTAACAGCATGTATTTCAGAATACTAGGGGGAATCTAAAAATTATTAAATTGTACATTAAGTGTAGATGTTTCAAAGCCTAGATTATTACTGTTACCAACAGGCTAGCAAACTAAGATGCAATTAAGAAAAATAACTGATTTCTTTCCTATCTAAAGAGCCACAAGCTGATCATTTAAGATTTATCAAATATACCTTTTTCCTTTTCCTTTCTGTTCTTTTAAATTCCTATTGAATATTTGTTCTCAGTAATACAACCCTACAAATAAAACAGATCCACCAAGTTCCCCTCTCCCCCAAAAGAATTCAGAGAATAAAATTAATATAGTTCTCAGTGCAAATGATCAGTTCCACATCAACTAGTAACTCCACTGGTTGTTGAAGATCTGAATTAGAGACGTACCCAAAAAAAAAAAAAAAAACAAAAAACCCCACAGAGAAAATGGTATCAGTTCAATCATGAGTTGAAGAACTGCAAATCCACATTTCTCGGCATTAAATACTCAGATTTAAACTCTTTCTCTATGGGGAGGCCACAGATTGCAGCCCTGAGAGGAGACGGAGCTGCAAGAGTAGTTCATCAGCGCTGTTTTCCTTGTGGCTTCTCTGTTGTGTGTGCGATAAGGGTAATTGCCATTATAGGAATAGCAAACAGCAACAATAACAGGTGCATAGGTCTCTGCCACAAATTCACTGTGCAGGATTTAGATTATTTTCCCCCATTGTCTGGCTTTAGAACTGGTAGGACAACTCTATTCTGAGCATTTGGCCTTTTGGGCTTAAATCAAGTCAACTTGCTGGGTCAAGTCAATTTCCCACATCTCGTTTCCTAAAAGCAGATTAAGTTCACAAGCCTGGACCAGCAGAAGTGCTGTGTGGAGTGCAGATGCATGGGGGAGGGTAGAAGGTGTGGAGGTGGGGCCAGAGGGAAGATGATTAACGTAGTTAACTTTATTTGAGCAGCCCTAAATTTCAATAATCTGCAAGTTTCAAGTGGTGAGAACACAGTTTATCACTCTTGGGGTGCAGGTTGATTGCACTCCTGCTGGGAAACATCAAAGAGGAGGCAGAGGATGCTGAGGGGTCCCTCACTCAGAGGGACTGGCTTGTCCCTGCTCGTTTCCCTGGAGAGGATCCTTTCTGTCTTCATAGACTGTGGAGGCAATGAACCTCGGAACTGTAAGTGGCGTTTTCTCTTTTGTGCGATCTGCACTGACTTTCAGGGGGTTGCTGACTTGTGGTCATAACCTAGGTCCACAGCAGAGGACCCTGAAGGTGGACCCACTCTGAAAGCTTCGAATGGCTAAAATAGGCATCCAGGGTCTGCAAGCGATATAGATTTTATTTTTTTTTAATTTTTTAAAATTTATTTTTGAGAGACAGAGAGAGACAGCGCGAGCAGGGGAGGGTGAGAAAGAGAGGGAGACACAGAATCCGAAACAGGCTCCAGGCTCTGAGCTAGCTGTCAGCACAGAGCCCGATGCGGGGCCTGAACCCACAAACCGTGAGATCATGACCTGAGCTGAAGTCAGACGCTCAACCGACTGAGCCACCCAGGCACCCCAAGCAATAGAGATTTTAAAACATTTGAATCTTAATTTCAGTTTCTTACAGACCCTACCACTCCCTATTACTCACACCAATCCAGACAGACCATCCATATTAACTTCAAGACTCCCCGTTTTCTGTACACACAGATGGCTTCCTCAGGCAGCCTCACCCCAAATTCCCCAGAGCTTAACCCATTTTAACTCTTGTCTTCCCGTCATACCTCCCACAGATAATCAACCACCATTATGGCTTTGAGCCTCTACTGTGCTTCCCATCCTGTTTTCTGCTTACACTGCTTCTCCCCACTTACTTCAGCTCACCACTGACATTCAACTGCCCTTGAGGGTCTGATTCAAATATCACCTAAGCTTTGAACTCCTTTATCCCTGTCATCAATGAAGTATGCCTTTACCCTCCTCGAAGCTCAGTGGCACAGTGTGTTGTATTGCTTGGGCCCCTTACTGTTGCCTCATAATTAATTCTGTGTTTATACACACCCCCTCCCCCAACACTGTATGAGCCTCTGAGGTCATAGTAATATTTCAAAGCCTGTGCCTCCTCACCTGTGTTCAATACAATTTTTTTTTTTTTTTGGCTAGAAAGGGTAAAAATTCAGCTACTGACATAGCCTATTCCCTCCCATTTCTCGTGTCCCCAGCTTTTACATGTGTTCAAGAAACACACACACACACACACACACACACACACACACACACACACACTGCATAGTGTGCTCTAACAACTGCATGCTGAACTGGGGCAAATGCTAACTAATTAATGAACTCTACTGATCTGTGTCTACTTTATAGCTCTTTCATGTTAATGTAATTCTAGTGGATTTCTTTTGGTAGTTTCATACTTAAACAAGAAAAGAAAATTCATCTTCTACCCCATTCACCTTAGTTTTGTCTCTTGTTATCGGGCTGAATGAGGTCCCAAACGATGTCCCGGTGAGTTATGCACCCTGAAGGAGCAGTGCTTTAGGGTTCCCCAGCTAATTTATTATGCTGACCTGGAAGACTTGGGGAAAGTGCTAGAGCACAGTTCTGCCTTCCATCAGGCCTCTTGCAGTTAGCATCACTCTCTTCTCCCACTTACTCATTCATTCACCAAAACATTCATTGATCTCTACACCTTGTCCAGTACTGTATTGGGCATGGGGGATATGTACCACTCACTGTACTGCTTATAAATCTAATAATCCATGCAGTCTGGACCAAGAGTGGGATGTTTAAAGAAATGCAGTTCAATAGCCATAATTAAGCAAAAAGTAACAACGCAGGCACTTATATTGTTGAAAATTAAGAAGGTCCCACTTGTAAACCACTCAAGGCCTCATCACACTTCCCTCTCCTTCCAGCGCTCTCTTCCCCACACCCCGTCCCCAACATTCTCTCCCCAATAAAACTCTCTATAAACATGCTGCCTGAATTTTCTATCTTTGTCCTTCCCTGGTCTCTTTCATAATTAATGATGTAGCTATACTTAGCTTCTCTCCTTCCTTAGGAGGAAGAAAAGGAGAAAGCAAAGGGCAAAACCAAGATTCTGTAGCAGGAAGGGAAGTATAGGTGCCCGTTATGCACATGGAAAGACGATAAAGACCTTGACGTCAACAGGCTGACTCTCTAGTGGAAAGAGGACAGTTGGACGAAATTGTACCTTCTGGATGATGGGTTATAATACACACTCTCTTTGCATGGGAGGGTAGTATCTGTTAGAATCCGGCCGTGCAGACATGACTGAACTCATGTGATGAGTACAAGACTGCAGCATGAGATGAGGCTGGAGAGACAGGAGGCCCTTCCCCACCTGGTGCTTAGGACTTGTGTGCAGGAGACTCAGCCTCAGCTCTGGCTCTTTCTGGTAACTTCACTACCAGTCTTCTAACTCTTGGCAGTCATTTCTAGTTCCTGGAAATACACTTCCCTTCTCTTTTGTTACCTAATGAGTCCAGAATCGGACCAGATGCCTTGGTGTGTTCTCATCAGTGCCTTACAAAAGGCCCGGCATTCCAGGACTAACAGAATGGCCCTCTAAACACTTACTGACAGCACATTAGCTTGCTTCATCGCTGCAGCACGCCCAACCCAAGATGTAAATGTTCATTCTCCGAGTACACGCTGATCTTTCTTCTCTGTCATATTAACTAATTAAGCACCATTTAAATTGTACTTAGCCTGGGCATTATTTCTACCCAAGTGCATCACTTAGCCACATTAAATTTCATATCCCACTTTGAAGCCCATTTGCCTAATCTCTGAGTTTATCCTGTGAAATGGTTCTATCTTGGTTTCTTAACATTCCCTCTATTTTAATGCCAGTGGTAAGTGTAAAAATGTGCGCATCACCTATCTAATCCCTTCCATTAAATATAAGCAAAGCAAGAAAGAAACATAATAAAGAGAAAGTAATAATTCATGGCAATACAAACTTAAAACCAGTCTGGGACACTTGTGTTTATTTTTGTGTTGTATTTTTAAATTATTTTTATCCTCAATCCATGAAAGAAAAGGAAATGGAGACCCCGAGAATTGAAAGGACTTTCTCACAGTCACTTAAAATGTCCATGGTAAAAATGTTAGTGGCTTAGAATAATATAAAGATCAAACGCTTTGGAGTCAGACAGGTTGAGGCGAGGCAGGGTGAATCTGAGCTCTGGCATGATTAAGCTCCCTGTCCTTATAGAAGTGACTTCCCTGAGTGTCAGCTTCCTCTTTTGAAGGACAGAGGAAACAAGATCCACCCTGCAAAGGCTGTGAAGGGACCAAATATAAGCACCTGAAATGTCCCGTCCCTAGAAGGCATCTTGAGAGCTGCTATGTTGATATCACTGTAGATGATAGTGATGGTGATGATGATGATGATGATGGTGGTGGTGGGGAGAACATCATATAATTGATCTCTATATTCTAAACCAGGTGTGGATGATCTTTTTCCTCTAAGGTCCAAGATAATAAATGTTTAGACTTGGTGGGTCACCCAGTCACATATTCTGCAACTACGGAAGGAAAGCAGCCCTAGGATACATATAAGTGAAGGAGGGCAGCCATGTTTTTGTAGGCTGTTCAAAGTGGGTAGCCTGCAGGATGATGGACCACCAACTGCTGCCTCCTATTCTATGCCATCAGCTAGTAATTCATCCAAAAATCTTTACTTGGGTGCTTACACTGGACGAGCAACTGTAAACTAGGAACTCTGAGGGCTTAACTCATGGAACAGAGCAATAAGCAAGATAAGAAAAAATCTTATTCTCAGAGGATGTCCTACATTCCTGGGACAGGAGGCAGTGAATAAGCAAGTACACTAAGGAAGTAAATGAGAAAAGCCTCCGATAGGGTAAAAACTATGCAAGGAATTATTAACAGGAGAGTGATGGGGTGGGTACGTGAGGTTTCTTGCTGTATCTCACCACAGAGCATTGAGTACTCCAGAAGTCATTTCCTAAAAAGCTTTCATTGATCTTGTTGGAGCTTTTATCTTAGGGTTCTGGCAAAGATTTTTTACGTTTCTCGAGTTTCTTGTTTCCAAAGAACTAAGCTAGGCTTTGCAGTGCTGATCTCTTGAACAGGTGTTTACAGAGAGGTAAAAATACTTGAAACAGAAGTTACCATGAGCTCAAGGACTCAGCAGAGCTTGGACCTTAATATTACTGAGTCTCACCTGGATATTGAAGTAGAGCCCTCCTCAGATATCCTAAAGATCTACATGATTAGTAGAAGCCATCTGGTCATAAGGAGTCTGGAACTAAGTGGGAAATATCACATGGTTACCTGTTCTATGTTGGGTCCTGAGCTGCACTCTCTAAGAACCATCTAATTTGCTCTCCTCAAGAGCCCTGGAAGGTAACTATTATCATCTTTATTTTAGAGAAGAGAAAATTGAAGTTCAGAAAGGTTGTGACTTGTCACACAGCCAGTAATCGACAGTGCCAATATGTGAACTCAAATCCACCTGCCTCTGAAGCACTCCAATTCTGACATTTGGTGCTTTTCCAGTCACTCCAAAGAACTGTTATGTTTCTTCCTAGATCTTCAACCCCAGTTCCCATTGTCTATTTCCACTTGACTATTTCCTCATAAGCCTACCTGAAACTAATCTCTATGCTTAACACACCTAAGAAACAGTGCCAGGTGGCTTTAAAAAATAAGTGGTATTGAATTTACTTGTTTCTTCTTCTATCTATTTCAATAGAAATTTAATTTTAAAAAGTAATGTGTTTGACATGATTTATTTTCACAAATCTATGCTGTCTCACACCAATTATATTGCACTTTTCCAAATGTAATGCTGAGCAGAGCCTTAAGTATGAGCTCAAACTATCCTCCTATTGGAAATAATAGAACTACCTTGGTCCACAGTCCTTCATTCTTTATTTTAAAAAAAATAATGGGATGTTATTTTCAGTTACTCACTCATTCATTGTATCTCCAAATTAACTCCTAAACATAGGTGTATTAGGTGTTACGAAGTGAAATGATGGATTCTCAAATCAGGTGCATCACCCCAAGATGAAACCCATCAATACCAGGTGTTCTGTCTAATTGTATTCTTTCCAAGCATTATAATGCCTCTGTAGGACTCGGCGTCTTGTATTTTCTCTTTCAGCTGAGCAAATACATTACTTCAGTAAGGGAAGATGAGTATGATGAAAAGTGATTTTACAGTACATTTCTATTCACAAATACCTTTGCTAAAGTACATTGCCTCCAGGTATTTTTTTTCTTTTTGCCCCCATTCAAAGCCAGGCCAATAATCTGGCTATGTTTCAGGATGAGTTATCACTGTCATCTTTGAAGCAGGGAGAAGTTGGAACATCAACAGACATGGAAAGAGTATGGGTGAAGGAGTAACTTGGTTCTCTACACAGTGATTACCAATGGCCACAAATAGCAATTAGGAGACCCTTTAATGGCATTCACTGTAAGCCAGGTTCTTTTTAAAATTTATTTATTTAAATTCAAGTTAGTTGACCTATAGCGTAGTATTGGCTTCAGAAGTAGAATTTAGTGATTCATCACTTACATATAACACCCAGTGCTCACCTCAACAAGTGTCCTCCTTAAAGCCCATCTTCCCACCCAACACCCTTCTATCAACCCTCAATTTGTTCTTGGTATTTAAGTGTCTCTTATGGTTTGCCTCTCTCTCTGTTTTTATCTTATTTTTCCTTTCCTTCCCGTTTTGTTTTATTTGTTTTATTTCTTAAGTTCCACATATGCATGAAATAACATATTTGTCATTCTCTGAATGACTTCTTTTGGAACCTACATGCCCCTTCGAATGAGCACTTCTGTATCCTTTGGATAAATACCTACTAGTGCAATTTCTGGGTCAAAGAGTAGTTTCATTTTAAATTTTTTGAGGAAACTCCATACTGTTTTCCAGAGTGGCTGCACCAGTTTGCATTCCTACCAGCAATGCAGAAGGGTCCCCCTTTCTCTGCAACTTTGCCAACATCTATTCTTTATCGAGTTGTTACTTTTAGCCATTCTTATATGTGTGAGGTGGTATCTCATTATGGTTTTGATGGGTTTTTCCATGACAATGAGTGATGTTGAACATTTTATCATGTGCCTGTTAGCCATTTGCATGTCTTCTCTGGAAAAGTGTCTGTTCATGTCATCTGCCCATTTCTCCACTGGATCATTTGTTTTTTATGTGTTGAGCTGGATAAGTTCTTCACAGATTTTGGATTTTAACCCTTTATCCAGTATGTGATTTGCAAATATCTTCTCCTATTCTGTCAGTTGCCTTTCAGTTCTGTGGATTATTTCTTTCACTGTGCAGAGCTTTTTATCTTGATGAGGTCTCAATAGTTCATTTTTGCTTCTGTTTCCCTTACCTCAAGAGACATGTCTAGTAATAAGTTGCTCCAGTCAACGTCAAAGAGGTTGCTTCCTGTATTCTCCTCTAGGATTTTGATGGTTTCCTGTCTTCCATTTAGGTCTTTCATCCATTTTGAGTTTATTTTTGTGTTTGGTGTAAGAAAGTAGTTCAGGTTTATTCTGCATGTTGATGTCCAGTTTTCCTAACACCATTTGCTGAAGAGACTGTCTTTTCTCCATTGGATATTCCTTCCGGCTTTGTCAAAGATTAGTTGGCCATATATGTGTGGGTCCACTTATGGGTTCTCTATTCTGTTCCATTGATCTATGTGTCTGTCTTTGTAGCCATACCATATTGTCTTGATGATGACAGCTTTGTAATACAGCTACAAGTCTGGAATTGTGATGCCTCCAACTTTGGTTTTCTTTTTTAACATTAGTTTGGCTGTTTTGGGGTTTTCCCGGTTCCATACAAATCTTAAGATTATTTATTCTAGCTGTGTGAAGAACGCTGGTGTTATTTTGATAGGGATTACATTGACTGTGTAGATTGCTTTGGATAGTATCAACATTTTAACAATATTTGTTCTTCCAATCTATTAGCATGGGATGTTTTTCCATTTCTTTGCATCTTCTTCAATTTCTTTCATAAGACTTCTATAATTTTCAGTGTACAGATCTTTTACCTCTTTGTTTAGTTTTACTCCTAGGTATCTTAAGTTTTTGGTGCAATTGTAAATGAGATTGATTCCTTGATTTCTCTTTCTGCTGCTTCATCATTGGTGTATAGAAATGCAACCAATTTATGTTGATTTTACATTCTGCAACTTTGCTTAACTCATGTTTCAGTTCTAGCAGTTTTTTGGTGGAATCTTCCAGGTTTTCCAAAAAGGGTATCATGTCATCTGTGAAGAGTGAAAGTCTGACTTCTTCCTTCCCAATTTGAATGCATTTTATTTTATTTTGTCATCTTATTGCTGAGACAAGGACTTCCAGTACTATGTTGAATAACAATGGTGAGAGTGGGCATCCTGTCGTGTTTTAGACCTTAGGGGGAAAGCTCTCAGTTTTTTTTTTTTTCCATTAAGGATATTATCTGTGGGTCTTTTGTATATAGCATTTATTATGGAAAGGTATGTTCTCTCTATCCCTACTTTCTTGAGGGTTTTTATCAAGGAAAGGATGCTGTATTTTATCAAGTGATCCAGGTTCTATTAACAGAGCTTTATATAGGGAAACCATGCCTGAGAAATTCAAGTAACTTCCTGTGGGAATAAAATGAGGAAGTGGATGAAGATTCAAGCTCATTCCATATGGCTTCCATCACACCATGCTGTTTCCCTGTGCATTCAACAGCTACTCCATTCATAATCCCTTGCCAGTACTAGTGGTAAGCAAAGATGAGACTATGTTGGATATTCTTTGTTTCTTTGAGCATATGGAACTACTGCCGTCATTCATTCAATAAATTGATCTACTATTTATTGAGTGCCTTTGTGTCTTTGAAGCATTGGGCTTAGCAATGAAATACACTAAAGAAGAAGAATAGAGTATAGTAAACCTCCCTTATCTGCATGAGACCCCCAGTGGATGCCTGAAACCATGGATAATGCCAAACACTATATGTTTTCTTCCTACACATATATACTTATTATAAAGAATAATTTAAAAATCAGGCACAGTCGAGATTAACAATAATAAAAAAGAATTATAATAATATACAACAATAAAATTTATGTGAATGTAGTCTCTCTCAAAATATCTCATTGTATTGTACTCATCCTTCTTCTTATGATGATACGAGATGATAAAATGCCTATGTGATGAAGGGCACCTGGATGCCTCAGACAATTCAGATTCCAACTCTTGGTTTCAGCTCACGTCATGATCTCACAGTTTGTGGGTTCAAGCCCTGCATCAGACTCCGTGCTGACAGCATGGAGCCTGCTTGGGATTCTCTCTCCCTCTCTCTCTGCCCTCCCACCACCTCAAAAATAAATGAATAAACTCCTATCATTAGGCTACTAATGAATTTCTGATCATGGATCAGAAAAAGGATCATCTGCTTTCAGACTCGGGTTGGCTGAGGGTAACTGAAACCACAGAAAGCAAAACCAAGGATAAGGGGGAGGGGAACCACTGAACATTATTATCCAATGCCATTTTAGTGGGACACTATGGAAGAATATATGACCAAATAGTAAAAAATTAATACATTGCAACACACACACACACACACACACACACACACACACACACCCCACACACACATGCACTTAAACAAACAAAATTAAACCTTAAAACTGGAAGAGTTTCAAGCAGGGGATAAAATGTAGATTGATATAAGCAAATTTTGATACAAATTGTTGGACTGAGTTTAGCATGAGATGATGTATAGAATTTGTGTGTGTAGACAGGAGAGGAATGTGTTTTCCAGGAGAGGGAATGCCATAGATAAGATCACAAAGACAAGGTTAAATGTGGCATATACTTGGTATAGTCTGGTGAATTGGGGAGTGGACATATAAGTTTAAAAGCAGTAACACCTTTTAATTAAGTGGGCTTAGATTTTGAACATATCTTTAAAGACAGGTTAAGGATTTGGGGTTTGTCCACCCAACTCTTAGAGGTGAATCAAATGAGCTGGAGTAGTGAAGGCTAAGTCAGAAAATGTGTGCTCTATGGCTTGATGTGGTTACAAAAATTAACAAGAGTGCTGGGGATCTGAAGGAATACACTGGGGTCCAAAACGAGGGTCTGGCCCTGCATGACAATGTTGATGTTAGCGTGGAAGAAACACTGTTAAAATAGAGCAGGGCTCAAATCCTGGTTCTCCCATCTTTAGCTCTGAGTGCTTAGAGAAAAGAATTTAACCTCTTAGAAAATTAAAGTCCTCATCTGTAATAAAACCTCATCCATAAAGCTTTTTTCCTAAGATTTATTTAAATCTGGCACAATATATAATAGCCTTAATTCTGGAATATTATAATTAGTCTATGCCTTAGCTCCAACTTCCATAATGAATATCGTAGACCAGATGGCTTAAATAGCAGAAATATATTTTCTCACAGTTCTAGAGGTCTAAAAGTTCAAGATCAAGTTTCAACAGGACCCCACTTCTGGTGAGGGCTCCCTTTCTGGTTTTCAGACAGCTGCCTTTTCATTGTATCCTCACATGGGCTTTCCTGGGTGTTTGTCCATGGAAAGAGAGCAACCTCTCTGGTGTTCCTTTTTAGAGGAACACTAATCCTATCAGATCAGGACTCTACCCTGAAGACTTCATTTAACCTTAATAATGTCCTTAAAAGCCCCATTTCCAAATACAATCATATTGAGGGTTATGACTCCAATACATGAATTGGGATGGGGGAAATACAATTCAGTTCATACCAGTCTACATGTGTTAGTGTCCATGCCACAAAAAGGATTAGCATGGAAAATATTAAGAAGGGAAACTGGCAATATGGAGCTATTATCTGGGAAAGGAAAATGAAGACAGAGTACAATTTAATTGGAAGTCAAAGTTCTGAATCTGAGTGGCTCAAGGAACCATGGCCAATGCCTTCCATATACATCCAGTCACCCTCCTCCCCCAACTTTGATTTCCAAACAAAGAGTCAATCATGGTCTAACCAAGGATGGCCCTTCAAACATATTTAGCTTTTCATCTCCATTACACACACACACACACACACACACACACACACACACACCCCTCAATTTAGGCTTCTATTTCCAGAAAAATTTCCAGAGGATCTCACTGATATTCTTTCTGGTAGTTTTTGCCATGGAAGAAGTTCAGCATGCTCCTTATTCAATGTTGCCCCAAAATTTTATACAGAAAAGTCCACAAAAGAGATTTTCACCGATTCCTCGGGACTTTCTTTTCTTTAATGAGGTTCTTATAAATTCCATTCATTTGGTTTCATCTCTCTTCCAAATTATGGAAAAGAGTACTGGAGGAAGCCATGTTACATTTCTATAGTGAATTATGTTTAGAGCTTATGAGGGAGTGGGTGTATGTGTGTCTCTGTGTGCTTTGTTTAATGATTGTCTATGCATAAGAGGTAGAAAAGGAGAACAGACGTATGTGCTTTCACAGAAATGTATTCTTTCCTCTTTGGTTGGCTGGGAAGTAGTACTTCTGGAGATGATGCCAACTGAATAAGCAGGAGTCATCCTCACCTCACTACTGAGAAAAAAAAACAATTTACTGTATGTCTGTATTTATTTTTATTTTCATTTGTCTTTTCTTAAGTTTATCTGTTTATTTTGAGAGAGAGTGGGTGAGCACATGCATAGAGGAGGGGAGCAGGGGGCGGGGGAGAGAGAGAATCCCAAGCAGGCTCTGCAGTGCCATCCTCACAGAGCCCGACATGGGGCCTGATCTCATGAGCCATGAGATGATGACCTGAGCTGAAATCAAGAATCAGATACTAAATAACTGAGCCACTCTGGTGCTCCTATTTCCATTTTTTTATTCACTGATGGGAGTGGATCTTGTTCTCTCTTAGGGTGTTGTACAAAGATATGAAGGTGTTGTGAGCAGAAAGATGGAGTGGGGAAGGAGAAAAGTGAACCTCTATATGTTAGGTACCTAGCTGTGAAGTGCCCTGCTAGGCTTTAGCAGGTAGCTAGTAAAGACAGAGAAGGACACACAGAGATTTACAGCTCAGGGGGAGAAGGTTGAGTTAGTCACAGTCCTTGGTTCATGCCCTACTGCCATCACTGGTGATGTAAGCTCCCTCTATTTTGTGTACTCCTCTATTTCCTTGACTACATTTTTTACTCTTACCCCTTTTTTTCCCCTCTCCATAGGAAAATATATAATTTTAAAAATCAAATAACTGACTTTAAGGAAAGTCAAGTAAACAAAGTAGATTTTTCTAATGTCTCACAACAAATTAGTACAAGTGCCTAGATATGAATTGGGGTTTGTTGGGATGCTTCTAATGAATATTCTTATTGCATGAAATCCTCAAAGACAGAGTATAATAAAATACACCAGAAAATTTTGGAACAATGAGATGTGTTCATATTATAAGGAGAAAAGTCTGGTTTGAGGAGGCTAAGTGGGGTGGGGGATGGGTGACAAGATTGTTAACCGCCTATGGGACCATATGTTGAAGTTTTTATGACCCTTTGTTGTAGAATAAATTATGAATCTTAATAAATTATGACTAATATCATGTTTAAAAAGTTTTACAGAACAAACTTAAGGATTTTCTGAAGAGGATGTTCTTTAGGAGACAGCTTGGGGTGAAGGGAGAGAATTAGCGGTGATTATCATAAGCAGTGATTATCATAAATGAGAACGATAATCAAACTCGGAAGCTTTATATTCTAACTCACCATCCTCACCCCAAATTAACAGCCCAGGCCTAAGAATCAGTTCTGCCTCTATGATTACTGATTAATAAAGGTTTCCCCAGCCATTTTGTCTTCATGAACTCATTTCATAATCATTTATGATTTTGTAAAATTCTCAAGATTTCACAAAATATTTTGCAATTTGTTATTATGACAGTGAAAAGTGGATTGAGGTAAACGCCATACTTTACATTTGGTCAATGAAGTATGATACATTATAATAGAAAGTTAATTTATCATACCTTTGAGAATATTCACAAACTATATAGACAAATTTTACTTTTTCCATTTAATAACTGACATGAATTATTTAATACTTAATTTCAGACTGAAAGTAAACCATGAAATTAAACATTGCTTTTCAGATCTAGTGAGAAGTATGGCATTTCATACTTAGAAAGCATTTTGTTTATTTATTTTTAAATTTGTTTCCAAAATATGATGTGAGAGAGACGGTCTCAGTATTCTATTTGCAAACACTTCACATCTAACACACTGTTTGCAAGGATCGTGTTTATTCCCCCGAAATGAATATCCAATTGGATATAATCAGCACTAAATTTTCTCTTTGTAACATTGGTTTTGAAAGCACTAGAGACACCTTGATGTGCACTAGGAGAATTTTGATCAGTTAAACGTATCTTAAAGATCCATTGAAAATGCATGCACATCAGTGCTCCTTATGCTTCCTGTCTTCAACCAGCAGCATGTTATGAGTGTAAGTTAAACAATATATGACTCAGAATAAAGCAATTTAAAGCTGTGTAATGCTTGCGTCCCCATAACCACTAGCAGTGTTCAACTGAGGGATAAACTGAATGGTTGGGTCATTTCATTCAAACCAAATGATGAGCACATTTAATAGTATTTCACTCAACATGTATAGAGAACTTCCAACGCAGAGAACACTTTATATGAACAATGTAGTTTGATTTTCACAAAAAACTCTGAGTCTGGAACCTTCATAATGCACATTCAACAAGTAGGAAAATTCATAGAACAACAGAAACTGAGTGCTTAATGTATAGCACTATTATAAGCTTTTTAAGTACATTTTAACATCTAATCCCCTGTGCAACCTTATGAATGGGGTACTATTATTATTCCCACTGTGTGGATACGGAAGTTGAGACTTAGTGTAAAAACTTGCCTAAAATCAAACCATATGATATGGTGCCTTTGTGGCTCAGTCTGTTAAGGATATGACTCCTGATTTTGGCTCAGGCTATGATCTCATGGTTCATGAGCTCAAGCCCTGCATTGGGCTCTATGCTGACAGCATGGAGCATGCTTGGGATTCTTTCTCTCCCTTTTTCTCTGCCCTTCCCCTGCTCCCATGTGTGTGCTTTCCCTCCGTCCATCCCTCTCCCCTTCTCTGTATCTGTCCCTCTCATAATACATACATAAACTTAAAAAAATAAAATAAAACCATACTCTAATAAAAAGAGCCAGAGTTAAACTCAGGTCACCTGACTTCAGAGTTCAAGTTCTCGCCACCAGGCTATGCTCAAAGGAAGCAGAACCAATATTCAAACGAAGTTTATCCAATCCTGTTTATTCATCTGTCTGTCTATCTATGCATTAATAAAATATAACAAAGGAAACAATAATGCTATGACTACTTGTAAAAGGGTCACTTCGCCAACATACTCCATCTGTGGTTGGAAATGCTGACCCATCGTCACCACTCTACCCAGCTGACCATCTGATGTCTCTCCTTGAAACAGTTCTCTCTCCTGGCTCCTAGGATGCTACAGTCATCCGATTTTCCTCCAAGTCCCTGGCCACGAATTCTCACTCTACTTTGGTAATCTCTCCTTACCTCTCAGCCCATTAAAAGTTGGAGTGCCCAGGAGTCAGTCCTTGCATAGCACTTTTTTCTCACCTACACTTACTTCTTTGAAGGAATATTTTTTAATGTTTTTATTTATTTTTGAGAGAGAGAGTGAGCGACCGAGCATGAGCAGAGGAGGGTCAGAGAGAGAGGGAAACACAGGATCTGAAGACAGACTCCAGGCTCCGAGCTAGCAATCAGCACAGAGCCCGACACGGGGCTCAAACCCACAAACCATGAGATGGTGACCTGAGCCGAAGCTGGCCGCTTACCTGATTAAGCCACCCAGGTGCCCCTGTAGGAATACTTTTAAGCACAGAAATCATAGTCTAAGTCATGGAGTTTGATGGGAGCACCCCAGCAGGATAGGCAGGTAGAAAGGCAGCTAAGGAACTTCTTGAGACATCAGCAGATGATGAAGAACAAATTATTTCTGTGTATGTGTGCATGTGTGTCTGTGTGTATGCGTATGACAGCATCTGAAATCTACGTGAGCAGATGATATGTTAATTAGCCTTACTATACTAATCATTTCACTACATATGTGTATATCAAATCATGTTGTATACCTTAAATATAGACAATTTTTATTTTAAACCAGTGATACTAGTGAATACTCAGACTTCAGAAGAGCCAGAGGAAAGAAAAGTATGGGAGAAAATAAAGGGATAAGAGAGTTTGAAAGTAGAGGAAGCCAGGAGCTTCTGTACTTGATACGAAAAGGAAAGTGTACCGAGTTGCTAAAAGGGGAAAATGGATTTGGCACAGTGTACTATCCCTGCTGAAAGAAGTTCCACAGAGGGACAGTAGCGTGAGGCAAGCAGCTTACGACAAAGGATAAGGTAGAGGTCATTATAATTTTGCACAGAGGAGGAGAGGAAAATACATGACAATTAAAACATGTAAACAAGTTGGCTCATCTATCCATTTGGTATCCATTGAGCACCTACTATGTACCTAGAACTATTCAAGGGATCAGGTGCACAAAACTGAACAGAATAGGAAGACAAGCCTTGTCTCCCTACAGTTCTGTTCTGATGGACTTGGTGAAAGTAAATATATTTTTATTGACTGATGGGGAAGAATTATAAATATAATCATATGACTTGTTAGTGCTATTTATTATGCTAATTATATATCTGTCCTAGCTTATTTACTATGACTTAAGTTTTCAAACAAAATCCCCACTTTATTCATTTCTGTATCTCTTGCTAATTTACTTGGCTATGTGAATTTACTTAAGCTATGGATTGCAGGAAGGAATGGTAGGATCATCTGCTGATCATTTATTTTGCGGCATACCAGAGAAAGAATAAGAAGAATGAGAAGGAGGGAAGAAGACACAGGTACTGTATCATGCTAACTGGTTCTCCCAACTTGCTTTCCTCCCCCATCTCTGCGTTGGACCAATCATGAGACAGGGTCAGTTTCAACCCTTGAGTCTAAGCTTCTTGCTTTTTCCACCACCTGGTCTTGGTTTACTTAGAGTTCTGACAACACATGTCTTACTTAGCACACGCTCAACACAATTCTGCTTGGTCCCTGTGAGTTCCTACCCCTTTTCTGAATCTCCGTAACTCTTGGTTCAATACTATGAGCACGCAGAATCAGAATCATGATTTATCTTTCCACCCTCCACCTCTTCCCAATACAACCTCCCAATGTGTATACAACACACATATCATTCTCTCTTAAAGCACCAAATATGAAAAACTATCTTCTTTTTTCCCCCTTCTCAGCAATAATTGCTCCATTTCTTTACTTTATAAAGAGTGTGCAGGCTGAAATCGCCCAGCAGAATGTCATCATCTGCTTTTCAAAGCAGGCACAGAATTAAAAAACATTGTGGGTAATGAATGCAAATCATGTGAGGCTGACACCTTCTAAACACAGTTAATGTGATAATATGCATGTGGAATTCACTGGGGAGGGGGCACAGGGCCCCAGTTTCAGAGCCGCTCTTCCAGCACCTTATTCCCCTACTGGGAGCCGAGTGGTCAGTTGCTTAGACTCACAGCTTCCCTTGTGATTCCTAACCTGCAGACTCTACCTCTCCCTTGGGGCTGTCTAGATGTGGAGGCTGATACACACCATCTCAAAGACTACTGTTTTCATATGGATAAATCGATTGAACATAAGTTTGAATCCGAATTTTGGTGACATCAAGTGACATCACGTTTCTTGGTAATAAACTAAACCACATGCAGAAATTTCTTTGGAAATGATGAGGAATGAAAGAAAGAAAATGACGAGTACTTGAGGAAAAAGAATGGAATGTTGGGATGTCTGGGTAGCTCGGTCACTTAAGCTTTAGACTTCAGCTCAGGGCATGACTTTTTTTTTTTCTTTCAGGGCATGACTTCTAGCCCTGCAATGGACTTTGTGCTGACAGCTCAGAGCCTGGAGCCTGCTTCAGATTCTGTGTCTCCCTCTCCCTCTGCCCCTCTTCCACTCACTCTCTGTCACTGTCTCTCAAAAATAAATAAAAGTTAAAATTTTTAAAAAAAAAGAGAATGGAATGTCAAGGCTGCAAAAGTCCTTGCCTGTGCCCTCGGAGCGTCACTTGTTTTATCTTTGTCCTCATTTCCCCCAGCTGAAAACTGCAGTGTCTGATTAAAATTTCAAGAGTGTTAACACCAAATATTTACATCTTCCCTAAAGAAAGGCTCTATATTGTTGCTTAATTATTCTTTGTCAACAGAAAGACCAGTTCAAGAAAGGTGTGTGTGTGTGTGTGTGTGTGTGTGTGTGGTGTGTGTGTGTGTTGGTCCAAACTGCTAAAAAAGTAATATGCACATCAAATGCTTAGATTTTAGTTTTTAAATGGGCAGAAGACATGAACAGACACTTCTCCAAAGAGGATATCCAGATGGCCTACAGGCACATGAAACGATGCCCATCATCACTCATCATCAGGGAAATACAAATCGAAACCACACTGAGATACCACCTCACACCAGTCAGAGTGGCTACAATGAACAACCAAGAGACTACAGATGCTGGCGAGGATGTGGGGAAACGGGCACCCTCCTACACTATTGGTGGGAACGTAAACTGGTGCAGCCGCTCTGGAAAACAGTATGGAGGTTCCTCAAAAAACTATCAATAGAACTCCCATATGACCCAGCGATAGCACTGCTAGGATGTACCCAAAAGATACAGAAATACTGATGCATAGGAGCACATGTACCCCAATGTTCATAGTGGCACTTTCTACAATAGCCAAATCATGGAAAGAGCCTAAATGTCCATCAACTGATGAATGGATCAAGAAGATGTGGTATATCTATACAATGGAGTATTACATGGCAAGGAGAAAGAATGAAATCTGGTCATTTGTAGGAAAGTGGATGGACCTCGAGGGCATCATGCTAAGCAAAATAAGTCAGGCAGAGAAGGACAGATACCATATGTTTGCACTCATAGGTCTAACAGGAGAAACCTATCAGAGGACCATAGTGAGGGGAAGGGGGAAAGAGAGTTGGGGAGAGAGGGATGCAAAACCTGAGAGACTACTAAATACTGAAAATGAACAGAGGGCTGAAGGGGGAGGGGCGGGGAAGGGGGGTGATGGTCATGGACGGGGGCACTTGTGGGGAAGAGCACTGGGTGCTATATGGAAACCAATTTGACAATAAACTATTTTTTAAAATTTCATCTCTTTCAAAAGGACCAGGAATCCTTGGAAAAATGGATGATTCCAGAGATGAATCAGGGAAAGTACAAAACTGACTCAAACAATGATTGGGGGGAGGGGGCAAAAGGATACAGGAGTCAGTGTGAAGGAATTTCCACTATCCAAATCTGGACAATTTGAAATAAAAATAAATGATGATGGGAATTGATGATAACTCATTGAAGAAAATAGCATCTGTGAATCCAGAGAGAAGTAGATGAATGAGTGAGTGAGTGAATGAATGAATGAGTAAATGGGAAGGAATAGTTCTTCCTTAAAGTAACGTGCCATCTAATAAATGTGAAGGGAATAATGGAATTGGAAAATGACCATTTGGCTTCTGCCATAACAATAATGGTTTTAGGCAGAAATACACCAGTAGATGCTAAAACTGGTGGGGGAATGTTTGATGAAAAATGGAACATTTTTCTATCGTCTCAAAGAATCTTCCCACAAGATACCTTTAATTGAAAAGGGAAAATAGTAACTTTGTAGAAACTTGGCAGATATCACCTTAAACAAGTGATCAAAGTTTACACCGCCAGTAATGGAACAAAAATACGTATCACCTGCCTCTTGATCTGAAGCTCTAAGATGAAACATTTCTGTGGTATTCTTGCCAAGCGTACATAACGTAAATTTAGTCATGAGATGACATCAGGAAAACCCAGATTGAGATACATTTTCCAAAACAACTGTCCTCACATCTTTCTTTAAAAAAAAATGTAATGGTCATAAAACATAAAGTGACATCAGGAACTGTCCTAGATTAAAGAAGACTCATGAGATTTGACAACTAAATGAAAACTGTGATTCTAACTTGGATCCTCTGTCCAAGGTATTTTTTTCCTTCTGCTATAAAAGGCACTACTGAAACAATGGAAATTTTGCCTAAGATCTGTAGATGATTTTTTACAGTATTAATTACCATTGACTTTTTAATAATTATACTGTGTATAGGCATATCCAATATCTGCATTTTTAGAAAATCCATATTTGCATATTTAAGAGTAAAAATGCATTATGTCTACAGCTTATTCTCCAATAGTCCAGAAAAAAATTTAATAGTGTATGGCTGGGTATGTGTGTGTGTGTGTGTGTGTGTGTGTGTGCGTGCATGTGTTGAGAGAAAGAAAATGTAATAGAATAAAAGCCTTTGAAGAATCTCAATGAATATATATGGTTATTTGTGCAACTCTTTTGTAAGGCTGAAGTTAAAGATAAAAGCTAAAAAAATTAAAAAGTAAAAGAATATGAAAGGTATGGCATCTGATATTGACAATACTTAATCATCCTGCTTTTGAAGATTCAACTTTTTGACCTTCTCAACTTTATAATTTTAAAAGAAAATTTTACAGTCTTTTGATAAAGTCTTAAAAATGGAGATTATCTCATTTTACTAAAAGGAGTCCACAAGTGTAAATTATATACACAGCAACACAAACATATTCAATAAATCTATAATTTGTTGGCACTGGTCTGGCTACACTCTTCACAATGTGCCTTTAAGATCCATATTGCTAATGGCACAAGTTCCCAGAATGACATTTCAGCGCTTGCCCAGAATCCTTGACTCAAATTCCTCTTGCTTATTTTAGACATCCTACAGAAACTAACAGCAATGGATAAAGAACAGGATAAAGAACAATAGGACTGAGATTCTTTGCCTAAGAAGTTATGATGAATTACCCCTGCTGGTGACTGAGCCTGAGTGGCTCAGTTAAGCATCCAACTCTCAATTTCAGCTCAGGCCATGACCTCACCATTCGTGAGTTCAAGCTCCGCACTGGGCTCTGAGCTGACAGAGCAAAGCCTGCTTGGGATTCCCCCCCCCCCCCCCCTCTCTCCCCCCCCCCCCCTCTCTCTCTCTCTCTCTCTCTCTCTCTCTCTCTCTCTCTCTCTCTCTCCCTCTCTCTCACACACACACACACTCTCTGTCTGTCTGTCTGTCTGTCTCTCTCTCTCTCTGTCTCTCTCTCTCTCTCTCTCTCTCTCTCTCTCACACACACACACACACACGCACACACTCTCTCTCTCTCTCTCTCTCAAAAATAAATAAACATTTAAAAAATAAAACTATGGTCAGTACTATATATTAAGTAAATGTCAACAAAGAGGAGAGGCAATATAACAACCCATTTTTCTCCTTCTATAGAGGATCTTCCCTAAAGACCATCATTGGAAACCCTGAAGGGAAAAGCAGCTGCTTGGTATAGGGGAAACCCATGAAATGTGAAGTCAGACAAATCCTTATTTAAATTTGGTGAAATTTTTTAACACACTTTGAACCTCAATACATTTATCTATAGAAAAACATGAAAAATGATCATTACAGGGAGGGCATATTTGAAAAAATAAATAAGCTGAAGTGTAGAATGCACTATATACTTTCTACTTTCCCCTCCAGATCTGCTCTTCTCATTTTTCTCCATCCTACTTTGTGTCCTGGAAAACCGAACTCAAGAACTATGTCAGCCAAGATTCATTGCTTCGGCTGCGGGATAGGTTCAAACTGTGGCATAATCTAGAGATTAGGAGCTTCCCACCCTGTGAAACTAGCATCGGGCAGGAGTAGCATGATTCTCTCTGAGTCGGTTTCCAATGGACAGCCCTTCTTCTGTAGATACAGCTCTCACAGGTTAGGGCAGCCTTTCCCTGGTTCCACCACGCTGCCTCACGAACATGATATTCTCTTCCCACTACTGCTCTTCCCAGCGTGCCCCACTGCCCTTTATTGGTTACCTTACTCTTGCCTTTGTGAATAGTCTCTTCATTGAATCTCCTAAATTACCCTGATGCCATGTGCCAGCTGTTTGCTGCTAGCATACAGACTGACTCAAGAACAATCTTGCCACTCAAAGGAGGCCAGTTTTAAAACCATGACTTCATCTGTCTGGGCTGTAGTCAAGTTTAAGAAACCTCACACCAAGGGAGGGACAGGTTCTCTAATTGCTTTTTGAAGTTAGAAAAAGATTTCAGTCATGACACTTGAACTCTTGAATAAAAAAATTATTTATTCTTGTGTTCATATCTAATATACTATTTATTAAGGATTACCAATAAAGTTCCTTAATATGTTCTATAATAGCCTCAGGTAAAAGGGCAAAAAAGAGAAAATGGGTTTTATATAGTAAAACTTTTTGATTATTAACCTTTCAGAGGGATTTCATGTCTATGATCTTACTTGTTTTCTTAGCTTTTACATCAATAGATTGTATAATGTCTGAAACCCACCTCAATTTTCTCCTCATTCCTGGCATTTTCCCTCTTTTGCATCAAACATCTGGGAGCATTTTACAAGACTTTCCTGTAATCTGCCAAACTATGCCCACATGTGTCTTTCAGAAGCCTAATTTTCTCCACCCAGTAATTGGTCAATGCAGAGAAACAAAGTATCATTTTATTTTACATAATGGCACTATGTAAAATGATTCACTAATTCAGTGCTGAAAAATAATAATCACAAGTTGGAAGATTTAAAAACACATGTGAGGAGACAGCACCCAGGAAAATCTGGGCTCTGAGTGCGTACACAAGCTCACTCTTGCCCCCTGCAGTCGGCTGAAGACAAAGAGTATTTTGTGATTAGCCTTGTGTTTTGCTTGTAAACTTTAGCTGAAATGTTCATTTACCTTATAAGGAGCTGTCAGTACCTCCAGGAATACACCACACAAAAGTATTATTTAGAAATAGTTTTGCTTTCACATCACGTAACAAATATGTCTTTGTTCCTCCTTTGTCTCTACTTCTTGTTAATAGAGAAAATCGTCTAGAAAAAAATGCAACCTACAACTTAATATGGATTACTGTGTTTTGTACTTCTTACAATTTGCAATAAATGTCTATAAAAAAAGATACAGCAAGAGATAATGTTTTCCCCTGGATAATAATACAATTTTCAAAAATAGAATGCCTAAGTAAATAAATTGGACAAGCTTACCTTATCGCCCACCATTTCATATTACTAATGACATCGCTAGGAAGATTTCCCTTGAAGAGCCTTACAATTCAGCACCCAGGCTGCTGGACAGTACCCTCTCAGCAAGCACCTACGTAAAACCACTCATGGATTAAAATGGAGGAACAGAGAATGATTTTCTGTAGGAACTAAGATCTCCATATGCCAAAGTCTTCCACACCCTCTCCATACACTCTACTAAAACTACTCTTCTCTGCCTTAAAAAAAATGTCCACCTAATGGTACAAAATAAATTGTCAAACAAATCTCAAGTTCTTGCCAAGCAGTCCCACTTCAAACCTACCTCTGCAGTGGGGGTACTCATATCAATAAGGAATTTAGGGAAGATTTCAGGGTTTCAGCTATTTAAAAAGGTGCACCGACTAACTCTCACTCCAAATGATTTAAATAAAAGCAAATGGATTTTTAAAATTAATACAATGATACATTTTAATTTATATCTCAGTGTTGGTATAGATTCTAACTATGCTGTCACCCAAGTAGCAATTCACTTTCCTAAGTCTGTCCTACAAAGCTTTTTCTAAATATGTATATGCCTGAAGTCAGCAAGGGCTCATTCTATCTTTGGGCACCTCTGACCATCGGATAGTTCTTCCTGAGCAAACCAGGCAGTGTCAGACATTAATAGATAGTAGTTCCCCACTCCAAGTCAAAGCAGGACTAGTTTTCATTTCTCTTTATTATTTTATGTATCTGAAGACAGTTAACATGCCTTCCACCCTTTATTATATGCACTACTTTTACATCACTCTTCACATCATTATATATACAATGCACTGAATGCATTTCCATTTTTGAGGCTGAAGAATGCACTAGAATACTCTATGTTTTGTGTTGACAAGGGAAAAGGAAAGGGAAACACTTCTCTAATTCTGGATGTTATATTTTTACCAAAGCCCCTCAACTGTCACTTTGGCAGGTGTAGCACACTGAGCCTTATTCAGCTACCTGGCAGCAACGACCCCCACATAGACAACTTGTACTCTTCCACAGGGTGTGCCCTTGGCTGGGGGGCTCTGTAAGCAGCATTTATCTTTATCTAGTTTCATCATATGAGTGCCATCCACCATTGCAATCCAGAAATATATTTTAGGATATTAATTATAAATCATTATGTGAAATAGATTCACAGTGTGCATTTGAAGTAATAGGTATCTTTTCAAATCTCCTTTCCCACCTTTGAAATCTGTTCCTTCTTGGCAAGTTTGATTCTATTCTATGTCTCCTCCTCCCCCTCCTCCAATTCTTTCTCCCTCTCCTTCCCTCCTCCTCCTCTTCCTCATCCTCCGTCACAGTCTGAATATCATTCAGAAAGGAATAATCATTATTTCTATAAATAGAACTAAGTGCTTTATTTTTTTTTAATGCATAGGATTGTGGAATGGGACAGGATTTAAGGTAAAGCCATGAATATAAATTCCTATTCAGGTTGAAAAATACCCATTAATCAGCATACTCTGAATATATTCCTTCAACTAATAACAACTTCCTTGAATTATGTTATTATTCAGCCCACAGGTCTCCATATTTTCCCATACACATAAAATGAAAGGTTTGGCAAAGATTTATTTGTTCATTTATTTACTGACTACCTCCTATACATCAGGCATTGTTCTAGGTGCTAAGAATACACCTTTAAACAAGACAAATAAAGTTCCTTTGCTCATGGATTGTACATTCTAGCCGGGAGAGACAGATGATACTAAATTAAAGGTGTCATGGTAGTAGTGACTAGGAATGCTACTTTAGGCAAGGTGGTTATGAAAAGTCTTGCTGAGATGGTGAAATTTAAGCTGAGATTATGACATTTAAACTGAGCCTTGAATGTCAGAGAGGAGCCAGCTATGCAAGATCTGTAGGAAGTGCATAGTGGGCAGAGGAAACAGCTAGTGAAGAAATTGTAAGCTAGGACTGATCCACCCTGGCTGTTAAAGAAACACACTACCTAGTTTGAAGCCAAAGCAAACAATTTCTTCTACATTTCTTTGATCTACTGGCTAGTAATTATATAAAAATGAAATAAAATCAAATTAGAACTTGTATAAATCTCAAAATTGTTATGCTGATTGAAAAGAAGTCAAAGGGGGAGAAGAGTGCATATTATAAAATTCCATTTATATAGCATTCTAAAAATACAGACTAATCTTTACAGACCAAAAGCAAATCAGTGGTCATCTGAGTGATGAATAGATTAGAAAGGGGTTCAAGGACATGGTGGGAAATGGTGGGAATGACTGTAATTTTTGTTATGATAATTTCATGAGCATATTTTTGTATGCCACAACTCATCAAATTCCACATTTTAAATATGTGCGGGTAATTGTACATCAGTGACACCTCAATAAAGCTATAATAAAATGCCTGGGCATTTTCCTTCATAAGGAATATGTGGTAGTTCTCAGACATGCCCAGTTCATTGTCCAAGTACTTAATAAACCTCCCTTTGTAATATAACCTGTGCTTTCCTGATACCTACATCACACGTGCTTGTGTATATTGAAAACACGATACCTCTTTCTCCATTTTGACCAGGGAAAGAATATTTTGTTGAAGTCCGCTTGCAAACAGGTTTCCTCAAAGATCTTGGACAAGAGTTAGAGGATCTAATTTGCATATAATTTCAGAATTGCATTTTAATTTAGCCAATCCAGAAATTTTGAACTCAGAGTTACATGTATATAATGTATATTATGTGTATATGTGTATAATATATTATGTATATATTATATATATAATATACATGTTATATATAGTACACATATGTACATATTATATATACAATATATACATATTACACACATACACACACACAGATGTTCTTTCTTGGCAAGTTTGATTCTCTTCTCCTTCTCCTCCTCCCCTTCCTGCTCTTCCTCCTCCCCCTCCTTTCTTCCTCCTCCTCTTTCTCTTCATTCTTCTTGGTCTAAAGATCATTTTTTCCCCTACGCATCCTTCTTTAAACAGTGAAGAAAGCAGCATGCCATGGGTCACAAAAGACCTCCTTCTTCAAGCATCAATTACCCACAACATCAAGAGGTGTACCTTCCCTTTAGCTACATTTATGCAAAAAATATAACTAGAATCTTTTGTTTCTCCTTGTACTGGTTTTATAAATTCTAACCTCTTTAGGAAATTGAGTGCCCTTGACCTTATTCTTACTTCTGCTGCTAATGAGAGTCGGAGGAAGGACTTGGAGGTTGCCAATCAACTTAGTAACAACTATCCTCCTGGACATAGGGACTCTCTCTCTGAGATATCTGTCGCCAATCCCAAGAGGTAATTTTGCACACCTGGCTTCCTAGGTGTGTGCTTAAGTCAGCCTCTCACCATTCCGCGGCCCATCTATGGACTCTCAGTGGTTATAAACAGAAATAGAAACACTTGAAAATAGTGAAGAATTACACAAATTAAATCACTGTCATCATTCTGTACACATTGGGAACTCAACAGGAATGTGCACATTTAAGAATTACATTGTTCTATTCCATGGGAACTTGTGAAACTAACTTAGCTTAATGTTTAATTCTGATGGCAGTCATACCTCTGCTTTGAAGCCATAGATTTGTCTAGTTCTGTAGACAACGATTTTTTGGAATTACTCTTGACTATACTAAAAAGTGTTACATGGTACAGCCATGTCATTGTTCTATCAGTTCTCTCTGTGTTTTCAAGGCTTGGGGTTAGATTTTACCAATCTATTTATATTTGTTAGCAGAAGAGGAGAGGCCATTATTCCTGGGGAAGAGAGGGTGGGCATTTGTGGCAGATGAATGTGGGGGCAGCTAACGTCTGAGGGGCCTTTCAGCATTCAGGCAAGTCTTAGACAGCCACCTTCTTTCTGGCTCCAGGCCACAGAGGCAGTTGAGGGCAGTTTCTTTGGAAGCACTCCAGCAGGCCCTGGAAGTTCCTGAGATTCTCAGGAGCTTCGGGGTGGGCTCTGGAAAACCCCTAATTTGCTAGTGAATGCTCACGAGCCACAGCGTCCTTGCCTTCATCCTCAAGACTTTCAAGTATACTGTAGGATAGAGGTGGAATGTAAGGAAAGGTATCAAGTAGGCTGTGTTGTAGCCTATGGGCAAGTAATAAGTTGTATCATTTATCTTGAATGTATCATAGACAAGCTGCTATATAACGATCGCCACTTCAGATAGCTGTGAAATTAGGTGATTAACTAGTTGTTACTTAACCTTCTAATTTCTGTATAAGTCTAATTACATGAA
>PISW01009614.1:0-58779 GCA_004023785.1 Mungos mungo | reverse complement strand
TCCCGTTTGAATCTTGGTAGTGCATGTGTGTTTAGAAATGTGTCCATTTCTTCTAGATTGTCCAGTTTGTTGGCATATAGTTTTTCATAGTAATCTCTGATGATTGCTTGTATTTCTGAGGGATCTGTTGTAATGGATCCATTTTCCTTCATGATTTTGTCTATTTGCATGTTTTCTCTTTTCTTTTTGAGGAGCCTAGATAAAGGTTTATCAATTTTGTTTATTTTTTCAAAAAACCAACTCTTGGTTTCATTGATCTGTTCAATTGTTTTTGTGGGTTCAATCTTGTTTAATTCTGCTCTGATATTTATTATTTCTTTTCTTTTGCTGGGTTTGGGGTGTTCTTGCTGCTCCCTTTCTAGTTTCCTTAGGTGCTTTGTTAGGTTTTGAGTTTGTGCTTTCTCTGATTTGTTGAGGTAGGCCTGTATTGCAATGAACTTTCCTCTTAAGACTGCCTTTGCTGCGTCCCAGAGAGTTTGAATTGCTGTATTCTCATTTTCGTTCGTCTCCATATATTTTTTAATTTCCTCTCTAATTGCTTGATTGACACAATCATCCTTTAGTAGGGTAGTTTTTAACCTCCACATTTTTGGAGGTTTTCCAGACTTCTTCCTGTGGTTGATTTCGAGTTTCATAGCATTTGATCTGAAAGTGTGCATGGTATGATCTCAATTCTTTTATACTTATGGAGGGCTGTTTTATGACCCAGTATGTGATCAATCTTGGAGAATGTGCCATGTGCACTCGAGAAGAAAGTGAATTCCCTAGAGTCAGGATGCAGAGTTCTAAATATATCTATCAATTCCATCTGCTCCAGTGTGCCATTCAGGTCTATTGTTTCTTTAGTGATTTTTTGTCTGGCTGACCTATCCAATAGATAAATAAACTTTAAAAAAGAACAAAACCAAAAGGAGTTGCCATTGACTGACAAGGAATTGGTTGTCAGGCGCTGTGCAAGTTCATGTATGTTACCTGTTATTTTCACACCAGCACATCCTGTGGGGGGCAGTGCTATGGTTCTAGTTTTCAGCTGAGGACACTGTCTGCAAACAGATCACACAGGCAGAGTTGGGAGTGAGAACATTCCTCAGGTTTACCATCCACCACACTCCCTCACTGCCAACAGGTCGGTGTAACTTGCACAATTAAGTTGGAAGGATTCAGAGATGATATTACAGTATCTCCAAAACCAAATCACCCAGAGAACAGACTTCTGCGTCTCAAACAATGGTTTCTTTCTTTTCGGTTTTCTTGAAGCATGATTGGTATATATAACATATACGTCACATAAGACACCTGGCTTGATGAGTTTGGATGTATTCATACACCCGTGTGACCATCACCACAATCAATCACCTCCAATCACATGTCCATCACCTCCACAAGCTTCCTCCTATCCCTTTGGTTGCTGTTGCTGTTGTTGTTGTTGTTGTTGTTACTCTTGTTGCTTCTTCAGGGGAAAAAAAAAGCAAGATATGCGTGCTATTGAACAAAGTTACAGATACACAGATGGCTAAGTTACAGAGATCAGCTGTACAATGGGCCACCTGTAGTTAGCAGTAAGTATCCTGAACCTAAAAATTTGTTCAGAGAGTTGATCTCTCATTGTGTTTTTATCCCAAAGGATTGTTTTGATTCATGTGAAGCACTCCATTTATCTCTCATGACATTAGCAATGATGAGATGGGTCATTCCTCAGCGTCGTTCCTCAGTGTGGACGGCTCTGGTGCTTGGGACCCGCCCCCACCCGGCCTGAGTGCCACCTGCCCACAGTCCTATCAGCCTGTGGGAGCCGCCCCTCCTCAGTTCCTCCTAAGAGCAAATCCGAAGCCTCCAGACACTTTATACCCCATGTCTGGCGGATCCAGCATTTCCAGCATTACGGGAAAGACCCCGACGGCTCAAGGGTGAAATTTGATTTCAATAAAAATAATGCTAAAGAGACATTTGCAAGCAGTGCATTCTTTAATTTATGGATGTTGAATCATACTTGCGGCTGCTGTTATTTGGAGACGGACACATGGAGACTTGATCGCTGGCCCGTCTCACAGCAGGACTGAACCCATGTCATTTCATCAGCCCCCCCGCCCCCAGGACCCTGTCACCAGATCTCACCAGAAGGGGATAAGATGCAGAGGGTGGCCTGGCACCAGGGGACTGAAGAATGCCAGCAATGTGCACTGTTGCCTTGGCCTCATTGAAATCCACAGACATCTCTGCCGACTGAGCAGGGGTCCCATTTTGCAGATGAGACAATGGAGGTTTAAAGACCCGGTCCTGGGTCAAAGTTCCTACTGTTACGCAGTGGCAGAGGAGGGATTCAAATCCAGGTCCCAGACGAAACGCTTTTATTTTATTTTTTTTCCTACTAAACCGCGGGTGTCACTTTACATGCTTGCCTGTGCTTTTGATTACTTTGGGATCTATTCTAGAAATTCTGGGCAGAACCACCAGGGAGGGGCTGAGGGTCAAGGACCAGCTCACCCACCGCAAGCATCATTTTTCCCTGGGCTAGGGCTAGGTTTTGTAAGTAAATACTCAAGTGAAAGGGGACACTTTTCTTGGAAAATGCTGGTAATTTGATGCATGTAAACACTCTTAGAAGAGTCCCTGTCACACTGGGGCCTGTGGGCAAATTACATCAAGCAAAAGCAGTTGTAACTGAGAAAGACCCAAAGGGACGTGGGCTCAGTAATGACAGCCAGAATGTACTGACCACTTACTGGTGCCAGGCATTGTACTGGGAACTTTCTATGCATGGCTTACTCTTCCCTGTAACTCTTTGGATGTTAGCATCTCCCCCATTGAATACACCAGGAAACTGAGGCACCGGTCAAATAGCTAAAAAGAGCCAAAGCAGGAGGATTCAGATGCAGAAAGGCTGATGGCAGAGGCTCAGCTGTTAACCATTAAGCCCTACTCCCCCTCAGCCCTTGGAGAAGGTAGCTTGAGTATTCTGCCAAGGTCATGCAAGTAATTCTAATCCAACAGAGGTCTTCATCGCTCGTGGTTTAGGACTCGGTGTACTCCTGCATCAGTTTCCTGGGGCTGCTGTATAAAAGCACCGCAACTTGGGTCCCTTAAATGACAGAAATGAATATTGTCTCACAGCTGCCGAGGCCAGAAGTTCAAAATCAAGGAGTCAGTGGAGCCACCGTGTCCTTGAAGATCTATCCCATCATCATCTCCTAAGTCTGGGAGCCCCTCAGGTTTCCTTGAATTGTAAGCGTGATGCGCCAGATTGCGCCTTCACGGCTTTCTCCTTGGCATGTCTACACTGTCTTCCTCCTGCGTGTGTCTGTCTCTATGTCCGAATCTCCCTCCTTTGATAAGGATACTAGACATGTTGGGTTTGGCTGTGATGTAGTTTCAACCTGATCATCTCTGTCAAAACCCTCTTTCAAAATAAGGCCACACTCTGGGTCTCCAAAAGAGAGGACACAGTTGGACCCGTGGCGATACCGAATCAGTCAGAAACTTACAAAGACCAGTGCAATAGGCCCAAAACAATTTTCTAATTCCACTTCCTGCCACCTTGCCTCCCACTCTGAAACACGGACACAGCACCCAGCTACAGAGGCTGGTTGCATTTTGGGTGCACTGTGGTCTTTCAGTCTTTCATGCCTCCTTGGTCTGCTCATGCTGCCTCTTGTCTAGGATGCCCTTCCTCACCTTGTCCACCTGGAAGGCTCTGCCCCTCACTTCTGGATGTCACTACCAACCATACTTTCCCACTGTGTGCCTTTAATTGTGCCTCTTTCTCTGTGCTTCTCCATGCAAATCCTCTCCTTTCTTATCAGTGGCTCGCTCTGACCAACAGCTTGTGAACAACCCTATGGCCAGGAAATGTGCCTCCATGCAGCGGTCTTAGAGATGCCTGTCTCATGAATAAATATGGTAATCTTACTTTTATTGAAATTTATGGTGACCAATTTCCCTAACTGTCAAAGGTGAAATGGGAAGTCTCCACAGACGCCTCCAGCGCAATTACTTTGTGATCCTGTGGTATCTTCTGAATCTTTAAGAAATGCTTGTGTATGTAATGTTGGTAACTAATCTCCCTATCTGTAATTTGCCCTTTTGATTTTGTAGTTTCTATCCTATTTATTTTATTTTATTTATTTGTTAAATTTTTAAATACTTATTTATTTTTGAGAGAGGCAGAGAGCAAGACACAGAGTGTGAACAGAGGAGGGGCAGGGAGAGAGGGAGACAGAGAATCCCAAGCAGCCTCCGTGCTGTCAGCACAGAGTCCAAAGAAGGACTCAATCCCACAAATCATGAGATGATGATCTGAGCCAAGATCAAGAAGCAGATGTGTAACCAACTGAGCCACCCAGGTCCCCTTTGCAGATTTTATGTGGGTTTATCTTTTCTTAATGGTTTGGGCTGTTTGTGTAGGGTTTATGAACTCCTTTCCGAAAGTCATGGAGACAGCCACTAAAATTTTTTTCTAATACCTTAAAGACTTTTATTTTCATATTGAGGTTTTTACTCACTTAGAATTCATTTTTATGTATGTGGTATGAGGGTCTAGTCTTTCTCTTATGTTGATAACCAATAATTCTAGCACAATGTATTGAAGAACCAAGCAATTTTCGTTTTTGCTGATTCAAGGGCACATTGAGAAGTAATTTTTGACAGACGTATATCTTATATCCTTCTTCATTCTGTCCTAGGCATATCATTAATCTTTTTTGTATTTTTAATGTTTAATTTTTGAGAGAGAGATTTGGGGGGAGGACAGAGAGAGGGGAAGACATAGAATACAAAGTAGGCTCCAGGCTCTGAGCTGTCAGCACAGAACCTGATGTGGGGCTCAAAACCACAGACCGAGAGATCATGTCCTGAGCTGAAGTCAGATGCGTAACTGACTGAGCCACCCAGGAGCCCCATAGGCATATCATTAGTCTTTAAACTTTGAGATAATCTTCCTTAGAATGGTCCCAATTCAAAAGACTTAATTAAGGGTTCAAGGATAGCCGAACCCCAAACCTTTATTTAATCTGTTAACCATAATTCCATAAAGACTCACATAAATTCTAGAATAACAGGAATTGTAATCACTTCTGTTTTAGTTAGAATTAAATTTAAAAATAATCAAGAAGGCATGACTGCTATAATTGGTTAGAGGACATCAATCCCAGAATGGTTGACCAGTGGGAGCCAGAGCAGAAGAGAAAATGCTGGAATCACCTCAGAGAAGCATTCAGGGACCATCCTCAGTTATGTGTCTCTGCCTGGAACCGTCTTTTGGCATTCCCTGGACCCTGCCATAAATGGTGAAGAAAACCCCTACAGTGAGAGTGACTTTGGGTTTATCCCTGGGGAGACCAAGAGAAAATAAATAATCGGCAAGAAATGCTAAATCCTATGTTTCAGGTGATAAAGGAGACCCAACAAACCTCAGAGAGCCTCGTGGGGAGAAAGTAAGCAAGGAAGCTGGAGCCTCAGGTTGGTGGGACAGAGAAAGAGCTATTCGGAGAAGGGATCCTGGGCACCAAGCAAGGCCAGCATTAATGAGAGTCACAACTGGATATAATGGTAATGAGTCCATGAAAGGGTACTCAGACCTAGAGTTCCGAGGAGAAATACCTAGCATTGTGTGCGTCCAGGCACATGGCAGGACCTTTGTGAGTGCTTGTTGAATTTTGCTGTAAGGAGACAGTAATCAACTATTAAACTACTTCTAGAATATTTCAGAGGCCCTGAAAAATTCCCTATGGACCTGGGGCGCTTTACTACTCATGACTCAAACCTACTCTTGTTGTTTTCTACATACTTCTCATGGCCGTGTCGAATTGATTGTCGCCATGGCAGAATGGACAGGGTCCAGGCTCCCACGTCAGACACACCTGGCTAGAATCCCAGGTTTGCCACCTATTAGCTGTAGAGGATGTGGGCAAGTCTCTTAACCTCACTGACCCCCATTCCTTCATCTGTAACACAGAACCTGGGAGGCCTCCCTCAGGGGGTTGCTGTGAAGACTAATGATACGGTGTATGTGAAATGCCTGGTGACCAGCAGGCATTCTAGGACAGATGGCAGTTACTCTTATTAGTGGTGTGGCCTCCTTGCTTGCTGGTGTCACTTCCTGGTGCCTGGGAGCCGACGGGAGGACATGCTTTCCCACGTAGATCAAATGACCACTTTGGTTGATTATAGGGTTTGGAGTGTGTGTGTGTGTGTGTGTGTGTGTGTGTGTGTGTTAAACAGCTTCTCAATGTTTGCCCTCTCTGCTGCAGCAGAAGTGAGTCAGAGAGGAGTGGATGGATGGTGGAAAGGAAGCAGCGAGGCCACAGCCCCAGGGACAAAGAACCACCTGGACATGTCTCCCCCACCCCTGGTTCTCAGGTCGAGGTCACCAGCCAGGCACACGGCAGCCAGTTGGAGGTGTTCCTCGGCCTTGGATCCTGAGCCTACATAAGGGAGTGAGACGCTGGCTGCAACTGTGTTCTCTCAGCGAGATTCCTGGAACTGGAGGAGATGCACTTTGAAATGCTTTGTCAACACTTCAAAGTCTGGGCACTGGCTTTCTTTGGGGACAAATAAGAAAGCAGACGTGACAGCCAAGGTCAACAGTGAGTCATTGAGGACAGTGTCTGCCAGATCCCAAATACTTTCTCCTTCCTTTAGGACCCTGATTCCCACTGGAGTGCTGTCCTAATCTCCCTCTCCTCCACGAGGAAGGGGACCTACGAGGTCATTGTTGAGTGCCCTTGTTAGCGAGGAGTTGGACCAAACATTCATGAAACACCTGTGTTGTTTCAACTGCTACTGAATAGTATGAGCATTCAGATCTTTTTTATTGACTACTTACTATGTGCTAGGCTGGGTTAGGTGTGTGTGTGTGTGTGTGTGTGTGTAATTTCTACTTAATATTCACAATAAGCTTTTCAGTTAAGGACCATTATCATGATCTCCATCTTAAAGGTGAGAAAATTGAGGCTCAGTTTCTTGAAGACACAAGGTCAGAGAGCAAATAAGCCAGGATCTGAACACAGGCCTACCCAGCGATGCTTAGCCCTGTGACTGTCACACCAACTGCTGGGGAAGAGAGGTATCATTTTCACCGTGAAGTAATAGAAGAGATGGAAACTCAGGGAGGTAAAAACAAAACAAAACAAAAACAAAGAAACAAACAAAAAACAAAGGGCAAGGTCAAACAAAACCATCTATATGGAATGCTTTCTGGTTGGAGAAACCTGGATTCCAATTTCCAGTTCAGGAGTGAGTGCGTCCTTGCCAACTCTTTGATGGTGGCCAAGTTCCTTCACCTCTGTGTAAAATGTAGGAAGAAGAGTGTTGACAGGCTTTGAGTGACATGACATGCACACACTGTCCCACAGGCTTGAATCAGCTTAATGCTGGAGTGCCAACAGGTTGTGTATCTCTCTCCCTCTCCCTCCCTCCCAGGAGTATGACTACTGGGTATGACAAAGGGAGTTGAATGGGGATGTGGCACTCTTTTTGCATTGTCAGGGCACCCACTAGCACATATAGATCTTTTGCATGATTGAAGCAAGTTAGCTCCTTCTTCTGGGCAGGTCCAGCCACATTCCAGGGCACACAGCTTTGCAGGGAGATTGGATTTCACCCATCACTTGCTTCTTGGTCAGGAATCCTTGTAAACAACTGAACATAGCAGTCTTTAGTCTCCCCAAGCCCACTTTAAAGCATGAAAAACTGAAACCCAGATAGTAACCTATCTGGGCCGTTCAGTAAGTAGCAGAGAAGAGACCACGACAAACCTTGAATTTTAGCCTCTATGCTACCATCTTTGCCATGTGCATTGGGTGATAAGGGGCCATGCCTAGGTACAGCATGAGTGCCTGCTGCTGCCCACTGCAGTGCCTGAGACTATGGGGCATCAGATA
Organism: Mungos mungo; assembly: GCA_004023785.1. Taxonomy (NCBI): domain Eukaryota; kingdom Metazoa; phylum Chordata; class Mammalia; order Carnivora; family Herpestidae; genus Mungos; species Mungos mungo. The sequence continues at coordinate 50,902 of PISW01009614.1, read as the reverse complement.
AAGAGTCAGAAGTCTTATGCTACTGCTAACTAGTGCCAGAGCCTTGTTCAAGTTACTCTACATCTGGAAAATGGGGTTAATATTTCCCTTGAAGTCTTATCCTAAAGCATATGTGAACAAATATACATGAAGGCCCAATATGTGTGAGTTGCACTAAGTCTCCAGAAGGGAAACGTCCAAGAATTGTGAGCCAATGATCAAATCAGAAAGGGTCTAAGACACGAATAAGACCTCGGGATACAGGCTGTTGAGCTTCCTGAGCCAAGAGTTTCGGTAACTCCAGTGGTATCATTGGACCTGGTTCATAAAAGGGCTCTAAGGGAAGTGATTAGTGAATGGACACAGCACATCACATGCAATATGGGAGTCAAACTGTTTTGTAGACTGCAAATCATGAAGTTCTACCATTCACCTTGCCTCCTCTGGACAGAAGAGCAGATGACAAAGTTTAGGAGAATCCCCGCAGCCTGTTTTCACCAAGAGTGGCCTAGGTGGGGTCCATTTCTGGACTTTCACTTATTGGTTTTATTTTTGTGTTCTGGCTAACTTTTCCCATAGCTAGAAGACATCCACAGGGACATCCCTTTTCCTCATACCAACTGAGTCTCGCAACTTTCCCTCCCCTTCCTGGAATCCTTCTGCTACTGGTTTGGGCTATTCCAACAAGGGCTGCCTTCTGAGCAAGGGGGATGGCGTGTTGAATCATCACCTTTCCTGTTGATTTTCCCAGAATCACAGAATGTTCTTAAAGCTCTGAGCCCTACACCAAGAAGACCACCCATCTCTCCTTCCAAAAACCAAATCATATTTTCTTAACAAACCAAAATGACTACCTCTTTGCTCACACAATTAGCATTTCCCGAGCGTTCATGAATTCCAAAGTTATTTGAGTAAATTAGCCTTTGAAGCTCAGTTTCCACCTTGGATTATTGGAATAATTTCTTGGAAAACTGATCAGTACTGACACTCTCTGAAAATTGGCATCCAAGAATGGTCGTCTCATTATGCAAAATGCCCATAGATTCACCTCAAAACACCTCGTGATTTCTCAAGTGCTATTATCTCCCAGTGACATCTCTGCTTTGGAGCTTATTACTTAAATAAAAAATGTTAATTGTTTCTGAGAAGCATGCAGTGAGGAATGGGGACTGCCATCTCTGTGGAGCCAGGTCTCCGAATTCCCAGGCTGCTGCTAACTTTCTTGCCTAATGCTGGAAGCTCTCCACCGGCCAACCATCCATTTGTGCGGACTAAGTCACAATTTACATGAAGCACCGTTTTCACACAGGGTGTTATTTATTGAACCTGCTACCACAGCGAGGAGGGTGCGGGCTCTTGAGTAATTAGAATCCTGTCCTCGCTGGGGAGCGAACAATGACTTCCTGCTATCTCCGCCTTCTAATGGGTTTGCGATGGCGCTATCTCTGCTTCCATAAATAACATGTTCCATGTAAATAAGGAGTCATTAAAAATGGGGCAGCACCCACACATCATTTCATAAACATGAGGGAGGTACTTAGGAAGAAGCTCATCAATAAACAGGTTGTGCTCTGTGTTTCAAAACGGAAGCTGCTCTTCAGTGACTATACACACCGCTGTTTTAAGTTAAATCATTCCATTAATACTTACTCCCTGCTGTCTGATGTAGGTGCAGGGCAGGGTGGGGGATAAGCCTGGCCTCTGGAGGCAGATGGACCTGGGTGCTGAGATGCGTGAGGTGCACTGAGTCTCCAGTTCTGATTCCCAGCATCTGTGAGATCTTGGGCAAATCACTTAGCTGTCCAAGTCCTGATTTTCTCTACTGGACCATGGACAGAGCTGGGTCTACTCTCGGTGGCTGAGTTGGGTGAGATTGGGAGCAGGAGGGAAGCAACTTTCTTCTTGCACCTCATTGCCCTGACTTTGTGTTCTATCTGTGTCTTTGAATTATTAAAATGGCTAATCTGACTAATAACATTTCTAATCCCATTGGAAGCTCTATCTCATCCCTAGCTTGGGCCAAATGGGCTTAAATGCCAATGTGAAGAGGATGTGTGAGTTTTTCTCTCTCTAATAATTTCCTCTCCTCTTCTTCCTCCATCTCCCTGTGTGTCCCCAGCTCTTTCAGGAGTGGATCCACATTACAGTGGAGCACAGAGGGGACATCAGTTCCAATAATGCATTCTGAGCCTGTTACAGTTACAGTTGGACACTGGAGTCTGTCTAAAAGATATTCTTTCTTCTGAGATGCTCCCTTGAGAGAGAGAGACTCATTCACAACTTTAGGACATTCTCTTGGGTAGCCCAAATCTGAACCTTTCTACTGGCTTCTCTGGCTCTTAGAAATCAAGCACTCTTAGAAATCAAGTTCACTCCAGTGTTTTAAGTGTTTGGCAATGACCCACGCAAAGATGTCAGTTTAGCCCTCAGTATTACATATTCTCAATTACCGGATGATAAACATTAACACATTACATGTATTATGGGGAGACACTATTCTAACTGCTTTACATGTTCCAATAGCCCCGTGAGAAAAGTTTTATCATTATGTCCATTATAAAGATGGAGACCAACTTGGAGAAATTCCAGAGCTGCTAAGTAGACTCAGGAATATAGTTCCAGAAAACAGGCTCCTACTTACCTTCCTATATACCTCAAGATGCAAGTGGAGGGGATCTTTCCTCTTCCAAAAAGGTATGTAAACACACACAAAATTGTTCCTAGGAATTCAGCAGGACTCTATCTGAATCCAAACTTCTTCCTCTTTGTTCCTTTGTTTCTATTGGTGGTAGGCTTCTGCCCCTCTAAAGGACGTTACAGACTCTTCACTAACTGTTCTCTTGTAGACAAATCTTTATTCATGTGAAAGCAGGCTGAGTTTCCCAAATCAATCCCAAATGGCTCCTAATCTTGAACTCACACATCCTGGCATCAATGCTGACATGATTCTCTGGACTTTCCAAGCCAAATTGTCTGATCCATCTGGTCTACCACCTCATCCCACTGCTGAGCTGCTATTCCCTCATAGTTTCTCTTCTTGTTTCAGCTCCAACCACCCCTACTCATAGCATCGCATTGGCATCTGTGACCCAGCATCGTGGTGGAAAGATCTAGGACTTCTCTGGGCCCTTCTTGACCTTCTCCAGCTATGACCCACATTGCCTTCTCCATTCTCAACATTTTCACTATCACATTGCCCTGTTTTACTTGATTATAAGTCTTGCCTCTCCCTGAGCTATTTTGTCATTTGTCCCCTTGTGTGTCTCTTATCCCCATCTAGAACAGTAATGAATGTGGTACAGTGATATGAAGCTAGCTGGAAAAAACAGATCCCTACCCTCAGCTATCTTATAGTCTAATTGAGGAAAGTAAAGGTCAAAAGCAACAAGTTGGCATAGGATCACCGTGTACACTGTCCCAAGGCAAATCCCCTTTCTGAGCCTCCCATTTTCTACCTCTCCCATGAGTGACTGGACCACATGATTAAAGGGGCTATTCCCGCTTTAAAGATCTATGACTCCGGAATTGCGGCTTCCCTTAATGTTCCTGGAAGAGCAGACAAGTCCAATTTGAGATATTTGAATCTGATTAATGCGGGAGCAGTTAGCATGGGGATGAAGGCATACCCCTTCCCCTTCTTCTCTTTCCCCTCCAGGCGGCTTTTATGTTTCTGGGCTTTTATCCCATTATCCCAGCCTGACTTTATTAGTACCACCTGGAGAGGGGCCCGCTCCCCACCAGACATTGGAGGAAATGCAGAGAGTCAGCTCGCCACTTTTTGTTAGCCTTAGCTCTCTGTTTACACACTTCTGGACCATGCGTCTCTCCTCTCCGCTGTTTATTGGGAAGGAAATCTCTGCCACTGGCTTGAGTCCGAGGGAAGAAGGGACTGGCTGAGGCCATTTGAAAACTCTAGTCCAGTTGAATGAGGTTGGGGTTTTCAAAATGACTGCATTCTGTCCAGGGAATAACCACAAAGAAAACAGAATTGAGTGGCAGGCAAGGTCCAGCTTGACCTAGTCCAGGTGGCGGATGGAATCCTGCTGGTACTGCTTGAAGATTACTAGCGTGTTGTCTACACCTATTCACCCTGTTCTGTACTCCATCAGACAAGAACCTGGATTCCTCCCAGTCTTCCAACATGATGTCATCTTTCTCTGTCTCCTGACTGTCTTCATATGCAACCTCTTTACTGGAAAACACCTGGCTTCCCATTCGCTACAAGCTGCAAGTTATCTTCAAAGATCACCATCCTCTGGGCCATTTCTCATGATCCCGCACATTTCGGTGAGGCATTTGGATCTGCATTCTTACCACATCCCATAGCCATGTTACATATTGGGATTGCAGGGAAAAAATTCAGCTAAGCTTCCCTGGCCCTTTTGGTGGATTCTACTGTTTGTGCACAAGACAAGAGAAGACAAGTCAACAGACAGGTCAACTATAGTGTTACAAATGCAATGCTTGCAAAAGGCCAATGATCTAGGGAACTCAGGGCAGTGGTGCTGTACCCAGGTACAAGGAACAACCTCCCCAGAGGAAAGCGTTAGAGGCTGAGTAGAAAGAGCAAAGAACTGCAAGACACATTCTAAAAAAAGAGAATAGCATTAAAAAGGTTTTATGGTGATAAAAAGTACAGTGCTAAGACTGAGAAGAGAGACCTTAAGTCAGGCAGCTTTTCCTGAGTAAAACTTAAGGCCGACACTTAATGTTTTAAACCCCAAACCGTTCCTTTGTCTCACTGCTGTGTAGGTCAGCCATTTGGGATGGGCTCAGATGGCCGGTTCTGCTGATTCGGGTGACGTTCAGTTGATCTTGACCAAGATGCCAAGATGTCTGAAGGCAGCTGTTGGGTCATTCGGAGGCCGGCTGCTGTCGGTCTGGGCACCTCTTAGCTCCTTCTCATTGTATCCAATCATTCAGCGGGTTATCCCAAGATTTTCTGTGTGGCTTTGCAGGGGTACGAAAGAGAGATGGGAAGGCCAGAAAGCTTCCTGAGTTCTGGCCTCAGAAGTTGCCAAGCACTACATTCTGCCACATTTTATTGGCTAAAGCAAGTAGCCCAGATGCCAGGCAGGTTATATACACTCTATGTCTTGATGGGAAGAGCAGCAGAGAACTGTGGAATTTTTTCTGATCTTTCTTGGGGTTTAATCCTGCAGAAGTCATGCAAGGCCATATGACCAAAGGACTTCTACTCAAGTTTGGATTTTTGTGAAGGAAAAAGGAAATATGTAATATAATAAAAATTTAATATCATATTTTTAAAGAAGAGTGAGAGACACTATCATATGCATATCTTGGAGGTGATTTTCTGGGTACTCTTGTTGGAAGGAAAAGTCCACTACTCATTTATCCAGAATCCATAAAGCCTCTCTGCCTCCAGATTCCCAGGGCTGCAGTTTGCTTTGATTTAAAACAGTACACAGTGGGCCACTTGGGTTAGTTAGGCATCTGACTTTTTTTTTAAGCTGAAAAATTTTTTTATGTTCATTTATTATTGAGACAGAGAGAAACAGAGCATGAGTAGGGGAGGAGCAGAGAGAGAGGGAGACACAGAATCCGAAGCAGGCTCCAGGCTCTGAGCTGTCAGCACAGAGCCCAATGCAGGGCCCAAACCCACGAACCATGAGATCATGGCCTGAGCCGAAGTCGGATGCTTAACCCACTTAGCCACCCAGGTGCCCCAGGCCTCTGACTCTTGATTTCAACTCAGGTCATGATCTCAGGAGATTGAACCCCATGTGGGGATCTGTGCTGACTGTGTGGAACCTGCTTGGGATTCTCTCTCTCCCTCTCTCTCCCTCTCTCTCCCTCTCTCTCTCTCTCTCTCTTTCTCTCTCTGTCTCTGCCACCTCCCTTGCTTGAGCTCTCTCTTACTCTCAATAAATACATAAATAAATGGATAAATAACTAACTAAATAAAATGTACATCTGCACAATGGGATATTAGCTGATAATTAAAGAGAATGTAATATTCACTCATGCTGAAACCTTGATGAATTTTTGGAACATTATGCTGAGTGAAAGGAGCTGGCCACACCCATGTGGAACACAAGGTACTGTATGACTCCATTGGTGTCCATTGGAATGTCCGGAAGAGGCAAATTCATAGAGCCAAGAAGCAGACCAGTGGATGCCCAGAGCTGGCGGGGGAATGAGGCCTCGTGGGAAGCAGGAGTTGACTGCTAGGAGTGTGGGGAGACTTCTTCCAGCGGGAGAACAAAAGTGTTCGAAAATCTGATGTGGAGGAGTTGGGCCTGGGTGGCTCAGTTCGTTGAGCGTTTACTCCTGCTTTCAACTCAGGTCATGGTCTCATGGTTCGTGGGTTCAAGCCCTGCATCTGGCTCTGTGCTGATAGCTCAGAGCCTGGATCCTGCCTGGGATTCTCACCTTCTTCCCCTTTCCCTGCACCCCTCCCAAAATAAAGAAAATATGATTGTGGTGATGTTGCATTAGACTATGTGTGTATACTAAAAGCTGTGAATTATAGCCTTTAGATGGGAGAATTGTGTGACATAGGTATTGCATGTCAATAAGCTAGGTTTTTAAAAACGGGAGTTTATTAAGAATCGAATTAGATGTATCTGAGGAATAGAAATAGAAGCAATGAGATTTAGTGCTTTATTAAATATGAGGGGGGTTGAGTAAAAGGAAGATAAAATATTTGTGGAGGTGCAGAAGCATCTGCAAAGTCTCATTTGTTTTGGTTGTTGTTGTTTCTGCTTTTTTAAAAAAAATTAATGTTTGTTTATTTTTGAGAGAGAGAGAAAGAGAGAGAGAGAGAGAGTGCAAATGGGGAGGGACTGACAGAGAGAGGGAGACACAGAATCCGAAGCAGGCTCCAGGCTCTGAGCTGTCTGCATAGAGCCCGATGCGGGGCTCAAACCCATGAATCACGAGATCATGACCTGAGCTGAAGTCAGACACTTCACCGACTGAGTTCTCCAGGCGACCCACATTTGTTATATAAGGCAACACATTCTCAGGTGCTGGGCATTATTAGGAAGCGGACATCTTTGGGAGTTATTACTCAGCCCTACTAAAGTGAGAAAGGAGGTTCAAAGACTTTCACCATAAATGCTCATCCTGAACGCCACGGCGGAGGAGAAGGACGCACATTTGCCACAACAGTCCCGGCCGCGTCTAAGAGAGGGTGGGAGCCAGAGGGCTCCCGAGCTGCGTCCTCTGTGCTCAGAAGGTGGCTCACGTTAGAGGCTCTCAATCTCCCTCCAAGCATCAACGAATGAAAATATCCCTGAAACCCTGTCCACTTGTTCTTCCCGTCTTTGCATAACTGCCGGAGCCATGACGATCCTCGGGCTTTCTGAGGCCAGCTTCCGCTGTGAGCACATCTTCTCTAGAGAGGAAATTGGATGTTCTGGAATGCCCACTGGGTCTCTTCATTCTGACCCTGGAACCATGAAAACTGAGACCACGGTGCCGTTCGCCTTCAGAGTCTTTCTGCCTTTCCAGGTAGTGAATGAGCTAGGACACCCCTTCCTGTCCACACTCTGACCAAGAGACCACAACTCCAGAATAAATATTCTGATTTTCTTACCTACTCATTATATAAACTAGTTCTTTTTAAAAAAATTTTTAATGTTTATTTATTTTTGAGAGAGAGAGAGAGAGAGAGAGAGAGAGAGAGAGAGAGAGAGAGAGAGAGAGAGAGAGACAGCACATGAGTTGGGGAGGAGCAGAAAGAGAGGGAGACACAGAATCCAAAGCAGGCTCCAGGCTCCAAGCTGTCAACACAGAGCCTGTCATGGGGCTCCAACTCATGAACTGTGAGATAATGACATGAGCCAAAGTCAGCACTCAACCAACTGAGCCACCCAGGCACCCCTATATAAACTAGTTCTTAGTTACCTTTTTTTTTTTTTGAAAATCTTGATTACTCTTCTATACATATGCTTTTTTTCCTCACACTTTTTACACTTAAAAATATCTGAATGTAAAGTTAATTCACATTTGTTTTTGAAACCTGGGGGAAAATCAGTTACCCATAAGCCCCGCCCCCAATGAGAACCACTAAACATAAGTATCTTTTTCCACTGCTCGGATGAATCTGGGAGCTAATCTGACTCTTCACACGAAGTCACTCTACGATCATGGGCACTTCCCTTCTCGTGTCTGGACCTCACTTCATTCCTTTCTGAGAGGTTCACTTTGAATTCACAACACTCTGTCATCCTTTTCATCAACCTGACTGTCACTTGTTTCAAACATTCTCAGTGGACACTTGGCTAGAAGAGCCCCGCTCCTGGTGACTCAACTTTAAAGACCATTTGTAATTCATCGACGCACGTGTCAGCCTGTGTCTTGTCCATTCAGCTCTTATTACAGCTTCCAGTCCTGGGTTTCAGGGTCACCCCACTTGGCAGATCTTGTCCTCAGCCTGTGTGTGACAACGGTGTCCCCAGTGGCTTTCGGGTCTATTTCGTGCCGTGGATTCCCTGCTGCCCGATTTCATTTCCTCAAAGCCATTCTGGGTTTATCAGACAGTTACAAGGAACGCAGGAAAAGTAGGGGTACAAATCTGGAACTGAGTGATATCGATGCCAGTTTTTTTTTTATTGGTAGTAAACAGCCGGCTTTTGAGAAATTAGACTTTATAGATCTTTGGTTACACATTCCATTTGGACCTCACAAAAAACCCCTCCTTGTGTATTACTACAAGATTGTAAAAGTTGTTTGTATTAGGTTTTAACCTTACTTCATAGACAAGAAACTAAACTTGCCAAAAACTTCAGAAATGTGAAATTCTGACCTCAATCCCTAGTAAGAAATGCATTTTTCCTGGAACCCAGTGCAAAGAGGTGTATGGAGAGACAGACAGAAAGACAAAGTAGGGACATAGACAGACAGAAACAAGTGAAACAAAAGTGTTACAAAATAATATTTATCAGAAGATAGGTGATAGAGATAGACAGATGATAGATAGGTAGATAGATAGAGATTAAATAATAGATGACAGGTAGATAGACAGATGAAAGACAGATACACAGACACATAGATTTGAAGCAGAAGTCGGACAACACCGTGCCCAGCGGCCTCTTGGAGAGAATTAGTTGAATGCGATAGCTTGGATCCAGCCTCTAGCTGGTACAGTGATGGCGGTCGGTCCCGGCTCCCTCGCCCCTTACGGATGACATTCTGGACGCGGCATACCGTGGCGCTGGAACACTCTGAGGTCGGGCCCCAGTTTTTCTGAATTATAGGGGCCCCAAGCGTGGAAGCAGGAAATAGTTGGTTCCAGGTGGGACGACCCTGGAGAACCGGTTAGTCATGCGTGTGCAGGGTCAATACCCTCAAAAGTATGTCGGGGGCAGGAGAGGATGTGACTTTTGGGAAATGCAGAGTCTGTGAAATCATCCAAGTGCAGTGGGGGGCTGGCTGAGGCCTGGCACTGCGGAGAGTGACGCACCTGGTCCCCGGTCCCCACGGGCTGAGAAAGCAGGAGGGAGGGCGCGGGGCTTCCCGGGGAGCAGAGCGGGCAGCAGGGGCAGTGAAATGGCCCCTCTGAGCTCGAGATGCTTCTTCTTCGGAAGGAGACCCAGCCCGGTCCAGGTGCCCTTTCGGTGGGAGACGTCCTTCACCGGCATCTGAGGGGAAGGGCTTGAGTGTGTGTGTGTGTGTGTTGTGTGTGTGTATTGTGTTGTGTGTGTGTGGTGTGTGTTGTGTTATGAGTGTGGTGTGTGTGTTGTGTGTGCGGACGTTTGTGTAGTACGTGTATTATGTTGTGTGCTGTGTTGTGTGTGTGTGCGGGTTGTGGGTGTTGAGTATGTGGTATGTGGTGTGAATGACGTGTGTAGTGTGTGTGTTGTGTTGTGTGTGTGGTGTGTTGTATGCATGCATGTGTGTTGTGTTGTGTGTGTTGAGTGTGTTGTGTGTGTGCGTGTGGTATGTGTGGTGTGTTGCTTGTGTGGCATGAGGTGTAGGGTAGGTGTGTTATGTGCTGTGTATGTTGTGTGTTGGGTTGTGTGTGTGTGACATGTGTGGTGTGTGTTGGTCGCGTGCATGTGTGTGGGCGTCGGACGTGTGGTGTGAGGTGCAGGTGCGCGCGTGCTGTCCGTGCTGTGTGTGCCGGGTACGTGTGTGTGTGGTGTGTGTGTCTTGGTCGTGGGCGCCGCCCCCTCCAGGAGCAACTCCCCGCTCCCCACGCTGGCCCCGCTCAGACACGCCTTAAAAACGAACCACTTCCTTTCTGCTCCTGATGGAAAGCGCCGCAGGCCCGCAGGCCGAGAGAGGGCGGCACCGGAGGCCCCGGCAGCGTCCTCACGGAGGCCGCGGTCCGGTCCTTTATCATCCGTCTCCGATCCCGCCGCGATGAGGCTGAACCCGAATCAAGGGCGAAAACATGCTGGGTGACCTCCCACACCCCAAATGCAAGATCAAACGCTGTGGAGAAGGAGGTGAGCCGGGCTCTTCGTTAGAGCGAAGGCCGTAAAACATTATGCTCAAGATAACAGAGTGTTTTGACCCCAGTAAGCATTTGAACCACGGTGAAAATTCTTTTTCCTTCTCTTGAGAGTGGAAGGAACAAAGGATTATTTTTTCCAGAAGCCACTGTTATGAATATGTATTCCTCAATAGTAAAATCTGTATTAATAAATATGGAGATATATACATATATATATATATGTACATACACACACACACACACACATATAAAACTACTAGTTCAACAAATATCTTGGTAGGCCTCCTATGTTTTGGGTTGTGTGTGTGTGTGTGTGTGTGTGTGTGTACACATGTCTGTGACTTGATCCTCACCACCTCTGTCTGGTAACTGCCCATCCTGGCTTCCCAGATCCTTATTGTTATTGTAGGATCCACCTTAGTGGCAGAATGCTACTCTGTTCGCTGGCTACTTCACTGTTATGGCATGGGTCATCTGACTTAAAATAAGCCAAAGTCTTTTTTTAAAAAAATTTTAATGTTTATTTATTTTTGAGAGACAGAGAGACAGAGCATGAGCAGGAGAAGGGCAGAGAGGGAGACGCAGAATCTGAAGCAGGTTCCAGGCTCCAAGGTGTAAGCACAGAGCCCATCATGGGGCTTGAACTCACAAACCACGAGATCATGACCTGAGCTGAAGTTGGCCACTTAACTGACTGAGCCCCCTGGGCGCCCCAAAACCAAAGTCTTACCCTGGGAATTTGGGGAGAGGAACGGAGAGCTCGGGCACAGGAGTGTGGAGGAAGCCCAGGATAGTGTCTGAGTCTATAGGACTTTGAGGAAGATGGGGACTGCCGCATTTTCTTACCAAGTGGGTACAGAACACAAAGTGAAGGGGGAGAGAGAGAGAAGTAGAAGGGAAGGAAGGAGGAGGGGGAGGAGGAGAAAAGATTGAATCAACATGGACAAGAGCCAGAAGGATGAACACATCCTATGTGAGGTCCTTTCCTCCAGCCATCCCTGAAATCTACTAGAACTCCCCTTTTTAGCATCGTGAGACTTGGCACTAACTTTATGATAAATTCCCCATTTTGCCTCATTTAACCGAGTTGGGCTATCCTTGCTCCTTCATGGATCTGACCCTCCAAATAGCAATTCAATAGACCCTTATGGAGCATCATGATTGTGCCAAAGCCTATGGTGGGCGCTGAGGATGTCCCCAGACTCAGACCTTGCTCCTGACACTTCCCAGGCTGGAAGAGTCCATGCTCTGTTTGGGGTATTAGTTTAGTGTTTGGGGAAAGGATACTCTGCAGAATGACCTCTAAGAAGGAGAGAATGAAGAAGCCCTCTTAGGAGGGTGGAGGCTCTGGGGCCTCTTTTCAGAGAAGGTCATGTTTCTACTGTGACCTGTGGGATGAGCACCACTGGTAGCCAGAAAAGTCTGTGAAGGGGCGCCTGGGCGGCTCAGTTGGTTAAGCGTCCGACTTCGGCTCAGATCGTGACCTCGTGGTTTGTGGGTTCAAGTCCCGCATCGGGCTCTGTGCTGACTGCTCAGAGCCTGGAGCCTGCTTCGGATTCTGTGTCTCCCTTTCTGCCCCTCCCTCCCCTGCTCAAACTCTCTCTCTCTCTCTCTCAAAAATAAATAAACATCAAAGCAAATTTTTTTAATAAAAAAAGAAAAGTCTGTGCAGACAGCAAGGCATGCGTTGGTGAGTGTGGTTTGGTTTGGATGTGGGGGGGCGATAATGGACTGGGAATGGGTTAGGAGGGGGGCAGGGAAGAGACTGGCACAGAAGGTGAGGACAGAGTAAGAAGGACTTTCCAGTCCAGTTTACAGACTTCGGACCTCACCTTCATACAGGATGTCCGACCAGACCTACTGTAGATGCTGCCCATGCCGTTCCCACTGAATTTCACCGCCGACGTCCCTGGAGAAATGGAAAGCCCACACCCAGAAGAATCGGTTGTATAATATTTTCTGTTCCCCAACTTGTGATTATTTTCTGATTTGTAGACGTTCTGGAAGGTTCTCCTTGAAATTCCTAATACAAGCATGCCCCTACATTTCCCATATTTGAATACATTTTGATACATCAGCAATCTTCCAATTGAATGATTCCTTTTATTTTTCAAGCAGGAGATAAAGTACCTGGGTCCGAGAGTGTGGATGTTGATGCAGTGATGCGCAGGTAGGACATAGAAACGATGGCCTCACAAGCCTGGGGACTGTGCTGGTGTCTTCTCTGTGTAGGGGGCGGTGCTGAGCGCTGTGCTGGGGAAGCAGAAGTGCCCAGGGCTGACCTCTGTGGCTGTCGGGGGAGAAATGAACGGACGCTGCCTGGATGCAAATCCTGGCTCTGGCATTTGCTGGCCGCGTGGCCCTGCGTATATCACGTGAAATGCGGACCGCTTTAATAATTCGCTCATGGGACTGTCCTGAGGATCCGATGCAATAATTCCAGTTCAGCACGGGAACACCGTAAGTGCTCAAGAAAGGTAAGTTATTTGTTCTTTGGAATTAAGGGAAAGGGAGGGGCGTCTGGGTGGCTCAGTCGGTTAAATGTCTGATTCTTCTTTTCGGCTCAGGTCATGATCTCATGGTTTGTGGGATAGAGCCCCCCATCAGGCTCTGCACTGGCATCAAGGAACCTGCTTGGGATTCTCTCTCTCCCTCTCTCTCTGCCTCTCCCCTGCTCGTGTTCTGTCTCTCTTTCAAAATAAATAAATAAACATTTTTAAAAAAAAGAAAAAGGGAGATGATAGATATAGATGGACAGATACATAGATAATGTTGATACATTTTAAAATACGCTTCTCAGTCATTTTCCAGGGCAGCTCCAATGCTATCAAAGTCTTCCACTTCCCCTTCCAGTATGTTTGCACAGCATGAGTATCAGTCATAGACCACCTAGCAATGACTCTGGCCGGCTTTAAGTTGAAAAAAACTATGATTTACTGAGTTTACTCAGTGGATATGGATGGCTTTGATAAAGTGGTTTGCAGTTTAATGTATTACCTCAATAAAGGATATATTGTAGAGCAGTTGGGGAAAAATAAAATGAATTTTAAAAGCCTACTGCCCGTGTGAATATTTTAGCTATTTTCCTCTTCATTTCTTTTCATTCACACAGAGTCATTTCACAAAGTGATTTTGTGAGTTCCTGAACACACATGCACACAATTTTGAGCCACAGAGTTCTATCTTCACTATTTGACGATGATTTTAAATGTTTATTTGACTTTCATTGGGACACCTGGGTAACTCAGTCAGTTAAGTACCCAACTTTGGTCAGGTTCGTGGGTTTAAGCCCCACGTCGGTCTCTGTGCTGACAGCTTGGAGCCTGGAACCTGCTTTGGATTCTGTGTCTCCCTCTTTCTTTATTCCTTCCCTGCTCACACTCTGTCTCTCTGTCTCTCAAAAACGAATAAATGTTAAAAAAAATTAAGAAAAAAAGAAAAGACCTTTGGACTTAAAAAAAAACCAAAATGTATTTGACTTTTTGTAAACAGTATTTTGAATATTGGTTTGTTATTCCTTCAAATGGATGATACATTACTTAACTCTTTCCTCATATTGGATATTTCTGCTGCTTCCAAATAGCAATGGATTTGACTAGACACAAGCTAATGTCATTAAAAACAAAAAGAGATTGTTGTAACGTAGTCCCATCAAATAAAAACACAAGCAGACTCAGCCGCGGTGTCACCATTGTGTGAGCTCGTCCGAGGGGGCTACAAACACCACAGTGATCATGACTCCTGTCTTCCTACAAAAAGGAAGAACAGAGGCTCTGCCACCAGACTGACATCAGCTCAGAATCCACCCCTTTCTGGCTGGTGGCCTTGGGCAGATGCTTGGCCTCTCTGGGTGTTTATTTTCTCATCTCTACAATGTGAGTAATGCAGCCTTCCTCGTGGGGGGTGGGGGGATTATACAGACTAAAGAACATTCGTCTGGTACCTGTGTCTCAAATCCCAGATGCGTGGGATCATAGCCTACACACGTGATACTTAAGCATCCCAGTCCACGTCACCAGTAGAAAGAAAAGCCTGTGTAGGCAGAACAATGACCCCTTTTCATTGTAAATTTCACACCCAGCATGAAGACCCTCCCATAGCAAGCACTGGTGAATAGTTGTTAAATAAGTGAAGGACGATCCTTCTATAAGAGAACTTGGGAAAATTTAGTACTCAGTCTTCTAAGTAAACTATGGGATCTCCACTCTCTGTGTCCAATACTACAATTCTACATATGATCAAACTGTGATCGCAGAGTAGCTTCCACCAGAATGTAATTACATTTACGGTAAGCATACTGTATCTTCAGCAGAACCAACCTCCACTCCATTGTCCTATGTACAATAACGCTAGAGAACAATAGACTTTCTTAGGGGAACTTACCCCCAACCTTTGCTACCAGATCGCAAAATGGGGCGGGGGTAGGGAGTATTTTCCCCCAACAAAGCATCTCTACATGTGGGTGGTCAATGATGTTTACTTGAAACAGATCTGTGGCTGAAGAGAAAATTCTAATTTCCCGAAAGGTGAATCTCAACTGATGCTGATTACAGAAATCAGTGGTAGTGCTTGATGTAAGAAAAGAAAAAGAAAAGTCACTTCCTAATTGATCCCTGCCCCATACAAACAAGGGCCAGGGGAGATGACTTGCCTTTCCTGACTCTCAGTTCTGCAGAAGCAGAAGGTTGTGTCAATATTGAAACTATCAACGCTGGAACATTAGATTTGCTTTCTGCCCATGAAAAGCAGATTTGGTTGCTTTTATTTTCTCTCTGCCGCCAGTGTGCATAAACAGGGGCCCAAAATGTGGCTCTTTGGGGATGCCTTGGTCCCTGCCTCCCCTCCCCTTCCAGGCTCCAGGGAAAAGCCTGCCAGTCAGGGTGAGGGCTGTCAGCAGGGAGCCAGATCCTTGTTAATTGTTTGCCACTAATGTCTGAGCTTTGAGGTGAAATCAGCATAATCACTTTCTCCTCCTCCCCTCACCATCCTCTCCCTCAAAAACAATTAGATCCCCAAAGCTGCTTAGGATCCAAAATGCTTTAGGTAGAGAACAGGGTGGTCATTAGCACATCCCATAAGTGGCTTTAACACATCCTGGGATTATGTGTGTCCCAATCTGGGCCACCGTTGGCATCCGTGGGGTCCTCTCTGGGATTCCAGAAATGGGCTCTGTGAAGAGCAGAATTCAGCACAGGAAGCAAGTTTGAGGAGGAGGACTGGGGTCTGTCACCTCCCGCCAGCCCATCCTGAGCACATCGCCACGTGCCTCGGTTTCCTCATCTGCAAACCTCGACCAGGTAACCTCCCTCTTCCTGCTAGGAAGACTCCATGCAATCTGACTGCACTGAGAAGGCGGATTTTCAATTGCAAAACTCTGAGCTGACTATTTCCAGCCCTGGGACCTGGCAGGTATCATTGGTAAAGGCTGAGGACACCGGGCACGCCCTTGAAGCATGAGTTCACCTTCTCATTAGGGACTGAGGTAGTGATTCACAGAAGACCAAGGGAAAATCTGTTTTGCAACGGAGAATCAACTGTTTGCCTGTTGCTAAACATTTCTTTACAATTCAAACAGAGGACATTGAGTCCCATTCTAGAACATTTCTTACTGAAGCCTTTCAGGTCTCAGACGTATCATTTCTACACCTGTAAGAAGGAAATAGTCACCAGGGTAATTCAAATGATGTAATGCATGAGATGAGATTGCCCAGCACAGCATGGGTGTAGTAGATGCTTAAGAAACAGCAAGGTAAGCTGACTCTGAAAGCTGACCAGTCTTCTCTGCCCCTTCACCAGCTAAAACCCTCAGGTCCTCAAGGACAGACATTGTCCTGGGCATGGCTTCTCAGGAGAGGGGGGTGATGCTGGTCTCCCACGGCACTGCCTGTCATGACGGGTGAGTACCTTCTACACGTTGCCTTATTTCATCCTCTGGATCACCAGCAAGGGAAGCTTTATGACCTCCACTAATGAGGAAATACAATAAGATAAGTGAAGAACTTGACCAAGGCTGCCAAGCTATGAGAAGGGGAATGGCCGGGTGCAGGACTGCAAGTTCATCTCACTACAAAGCTTTGTGTCTTCCACCTAAACAGGTGAATGAAACAGACCTTAGATGGAATCTTTTCCCCTCACCGCCTACTTGGGACTTAGTGGCAAAGAGATTAGCATCAGTCAGACCCCCAGGCTGGACTCCTGGCTTTGCCAGTTACTCTCTCTCTCTCTCTGACTCAGTTCTTATTTATAAAATTGGGATAATAGCATCATTAAGTTTCGTTGCCTGTATGTGTCACTGTTCTAAGTTCTTACCTGTGTTGACTCACTGAGTCCTCACCAAAACTCTAGGAGGTGAATGCGGTTATTTCTTCTATTGTATGGATAGGGGCGCTGAGTCAGAGAGGTTAAAAGTAAGTTGACTATAAGGTGGCTGAGGTCAGATCCATCTCCAGGCAGCGCCTCCTGGGGCTTCTCCTCAACCTTCCTACCTGCCCCCATAGACCCCTATCAGGCTAAAACGATATGCTATTCGAAGCTCTTCAGAACAATGTCTGGACCATAAAGTCATTCAATAAACACGGACAATTGTTTACTATTATTACTACTATTGGGCTATTACATATGTTACCCCAACCCTCATGAAACTCAGAGTAACTCCAAAAGAACAAGTTCAGGAAACATGGGGAGACAGAGGGCAGGTCCACAGCAAAGAGGGGCTGTTTCCAGAGATGACGGGGAGAGTTTTTTTCTGCAGCCTTCATTCAACTATTTCAAACAATTCTGGAATGAGATGTATTAATTCCATTCTCAGCCCGTAAGCAGGAGGGAGTGAAGGAGGTCGCTGTGGTTGTTAAAAAAAAAAAAAAAAGAAAGAAATCCGACTCCTCAATCACAGATAATCCTGAGAAAAATCAAATGGATCAGCATTTAAAGGAACAAGGCAGTTGCTCAGGCTGCTCTCCGACAAGGTCAGGGATTTACAATAGTTGTTCCCTCTAAACATTTTTAAATCAAATTATTCTTCACATCTGCCTAAAACGTCAAAGAATGCAAGAATTTATGATAAAAAGCAACAGTCCCTACGCCCCAGCCACACTTCCAGCTTAATCCTCTGGGGAAATCACTTTTACTTTTTTTCTATTATTAAATCTTTGAAACAATGTGATCTTATACACATTTCTCATTTTTCAGACATCGGACAGTGATCACAGATTTTCTGCTCAGATAAAACACAGTGTCATTTACCTACGTCGCTTTCTACCTAGTTTTGCATTCGTTCAGTTAATTTCATTGTTGATTTGGGTTTACTACTTTAGCTCATTTGTTGGTTGCCTGTGTGATTTCAGTGATCTATTAGCTCTCTTACTGCATACATTTGGCTGTATAATGAGAATATCTCCTTCCCATTATCCCTCCAAAAACATCTTTTTTTGATGGAAATATTCTGTATTTTTTCTTGTGGTGATGGCTACATGGGTGAATACGTTTGTCAAAATGGATTGAACTATGGCATAAAAATGAGTGCATATGACTGTATGCAAATCACACCTGAAAGAGGTTTTAAAAACAGATATTTCATACGTATGTACATACATATACATGTACACATATTTAAACCACTTAAAATTCTGGTTAAATAATATTTAGCTGGTTCTTAATTGCAAGACTGCCCAGAGCTTTTTTTTTTTTTAAAATAGCCATCATAATTTTATTTTTATTTATTTTTTAAATAGTTTATTGTCAAGTTGGCTTCCATATAACACCCAGTGCTCTTCACCACGAGTGCCCTCCTATAATAAAACATTTTAAAGGCCCGCTGAGTTCCCCATGAACTTACCCAGATGTGCTACAATTTTTCTGTCTCTTCAGTGGGCCCTTGGATAGACCTGTCTATTCCCCCACATTGTCCTCTTTGTTTTTATCTCGCTTGTTTGGCTTCAAGCCTTCTTCCAGAAACTTTTTCAAACTGGGGACTTGGGTGGTAAAGTATTGAGTTCTCAAAAATAAAAACAGAACTGAAACAAAACCAAACATTTTTCTTATGCTCTGGCAGTTGCTTCATGGCTTGGCTGAGTGTAAAGTTCTGGATATAAAATCATTTCCCTCCAAACATTCAAAGATGTCATTTCATTGTTCTCTAACATCTACTCATGGTCATCAAAGACTGAGGGTATTTAAATCTTACTTTTTGGTAGGTAACCCATTATATATATATATTTTTTTCCTTTGTAATATTTTAGAATCTTCTCTGTATCATTGGAGTTGTGAATTTGCAAATAGACAGATGGCCTTTGGGTGGATTGAATCTTGATGCCCACAGGATAATGATTAAAAGAACAACATAAGCCAAGGAAGAAGAGACTGTTCCATCTCCATCACCACCTACTTTGCAAGACTTGATTAACGGCAGGAAAATAGGAAAACTAAATGTCAGAGAGTCCAAAGAAAGAAACTAATCATAACATTAAGATCCAGGTGTCTAGATGGATTCAAAAACAGAGGGACTGCCAAGTGGCAGCCTGAGAGCAAACTGATCACCCACGAGATTGGCCACAAGTTGCATAAGTGATTTCAAATTTTTTGCGATCCCACAGCCAATTTCTAAATTTATAATCTTTGTCCAACTTCTACAAAATATTCAAGTATGGGGAAGGAATGCCCTCTCCCTCATCAGACTCCTGCAATGCCTACCCTCTTCTTGTCTTGCACTTGATACTTTTCTCTCGATTGTTATTATTAGATTTGTTTCCTTGGGTCGTGGCCCAGAGCTCTTGATATTCCTCTTCTCCTTTCTTCCACACATGTGCTAAAATGCTACATGCTGTGGATGTAGAATGAGCGTAATCCATGCCTTCCCAGAGCTCAGACTTTAGCGAGGAATATAAGCAGGAGACTCATGATGTCACGGAGAAATACAGGATGCCATGGGGATATAAACAGGATTATCTGGGGTGTGTTTGGTGGGCATGTGAGCCAGTCCAGAAAGGCTTCCTTGAGTTAGGTATCCTGAATGGATACTGGGTCAGCAAGTTGGGTTAACTCACCTTCTCAGACATTCTCCCTGCAGTAGGCCTTCCTGTTTGATTTTAGAACTTAAAAGCTAGCATTTAACCATAAAAAATCTGGAGTCTTGGAAGAGGCTTTATCTCATAAGCTTCAGAAAAATTAGGAACTGGACCAGAGCCATCACACAGTAGGTGCTCAGAAAATTGTTATTAATTCTTAAACAGAGATGACCTAAGTAAATGACATTTATCCCTCAGAAAACATCTGGCCCAACATCCACCTCCCCAAATACCCATTTTACAGGAGAGATCACTGGGGCTTAGAGTAGTTATGTGACTTACATAAGATCACATAAGATGATTTGCCTGGTGGTGTCTTTATTCTCAATATTACTTCATTTATGTTTTGATTGTTACTTAATATGTCCCACCACATGCTTAGCCCTATGCCAAGGTTCATGGAGTCAAATCAGATTTGGTATCTGCCACCCCCAAATTTGTAGGACATTATGTAAATAAAACAGAGCCCAATATATGAATGTTAATACTAAAAAAACGACATTTTTCATAGGAGTTTGTGATGATTATGTGAGATGCGCAAGGTACTTGGTAAGCATTCCAACGATGATGGCTAATTAGTAGTGCTGGTGGTAGCAATTCTGGTATTTTTCTCAAATCAGAGAGATTCCAGCCAATGTTGGGAATCATGGGAAGGAAAACTGGGGTTGAACTAAAATGGTCCACTAGGTTGTGAATTAAATCAATAAGTCTTTCTGCATGATGAAAACTGATTGTTCTTGTGGGAAGACTCTAGGTTGGAAGGACAGGGAGATTGGATCTTTGGAAAGGCCCAAGACGGTCTGGCATTTAGTAAAATGGCACAACCTACAAGTCCATTACTATATTGTTTAGAAATGTAAAAATTGGTGGCCCCTGGGTGGCTCGGTTGGTTGCCAGCTTCGGCTCAGGTCATGACCTCACAGTCCGTGAGTTTGAGCCCCGTGTCGGGCTCTGTGCTGACAGTTCAGAGCCTGGATCTCACTTCGGATTCTTTGTCTCCTCTCTCTGCCCCTCCCCCACTTGTGCTCTGTCTCTCTCTGTCTCCCAAAAATAAATAAGCACTTAAAAAAACAGAAGCAAATGTAGAAACTGAAACAGTCTATGTTGCACAATAAGAAAGTGGTTACATAAATTATGGGATGTCCCCCAGTAGGATATTATACAGCCTATAAGGATTACGTTAATAAAGAATATATAATAAGATGAATTACTTGTAATTTAAATAAAATAAGTGTGGTAAAAATTGTGTATGCAGTATGATCCTCAGAATGAAAAATTAAAACCCAGATACAGGCAAAAATCCAGGAAATAAAGAAACCAAACGATGGTCTCCTTTGAACTGTGACAATAGAAGACAGTTTTATTTTATTTTTTCTATTTTTATGTGTTTTCTAATTTCATTTAATGAGCACATATGTTCTATAATGTGAAAAATAAGGCAATGCCATTATAAATAGTATTAAAAAGTTGAGGCCTCATTAAACTAAGCATATCATTATAAAGGGACTCCTTTCCCTGGTGGGGGGTCTGTTTAAATTGACATGTGTGTCCCCTCCAATTCACCTTGGGTCTCCCACAATTTTAGCTGCGTTCCCTCTCATGTGAAGTCCCTGTGGAATATTTGATGAGCGCGATATGGATGAATGACAGAAGGGATCAAGACTGAACAAACATCTTATAACTGATTAAAGACCATCTCCAAATACTTGAATGGCAGAGTGCTTGGTGGACCAATCGTTGGAGGTTGAAAAGACATGATGTTTATATCGTGTGGCTCAAAAATCAAAAATAGTTGTCTCTGGAAATGCTTTAGCCCTCCGTGTCTCTGGGGCTAGATCTCCTTGCCCTTCTAACATTTTCTGAGAGCACCAACCATGAACCAAGTCTTGTGCAGGAAGCTACCGAATTACATGAGTGAACCTGACCCAACCCGAAGTGAAGTGCAGAAATCTAAATAAAAATCACATTTTCATAGATCGCTCTAAAATGCAAAATGAAATATGGATTAAGCCATTTCAAGTGCATTCGGAGATAATCTAATGAGCGGTACAGGTGAGATATGAGATTAGCCACAGTGGACATGGGGGGAAAGAGTAGCATGGCACCGACCATCAGGGACCTCACAGTCCAGTGGGACAGTCACAGGTGATATGGTCCCTTA
Organism: Mungos mungo; assembly: GCA_004023785.1. NCBI lineage: Eukaryota > Metazoa > Chordata > Mammalia > Carnivora > Herpestidae > Mungos > Mungos mungo. The sequence continues at coordinate 29,274 of PISW01009614.1, read as the reverse complement.
TGAAACTGAGTCTATTCAGAGATGGGATAAAGGACCAAGCTATGAACCCATGAGCACATCCACTGGGTGTGTTCATTTCTTAGAGCTGCTGCAACAAATTACCACACAGTGGCTTAAAACAACAGAAACTTATTTTCTCACAATTCTGGAAGCCAGAATTCCAAAATCTGTAGAATAGACCGTGATCTTTCTCTGGAGGCTGCAGTGGAGAATCCTTCCTGGCCTCTTCCAGCTTCTGGTGGCATCAGGTGTCCTTGGTTTGTGGCTATGTCATTCCAACGTCTGCCCTATCTTCACATGGCCTTCTCTGTGTGTGTGTTTGTGTTTCTTTGTCTCAAATCTCTCTTACAAGGACAGCGGTCATTGGATTGAAGGCTCACCTCATACAGCTATTCTGAATTTGACTATATCTACTAAGATCCTGTTTCCCAATGAGGTCACATTCACAGGTACTGGGGGGTTTAGACTTGAACATATCTTTTTGGGGGGCACTATTCAACCCACTATTTTGGGAGTAAAGGTTGAGGCAGTAGATTTGGTCTTCAATGGAGATGTCGAAGGAACTTGTTTGAAAAATGATCTGTAGAACAGCCACTCCAATTACTTGCATTCTTTTGTGAAGACAAATACTAAGACACCAATCCTGGGCATCTCGTGCTGAGTAACCCCTTCCAAACATCCAACAACATCGACGACCGTGTGCGAGGCCGGCTCACCAGTTCCTCTCCAGTCCAGATCTCCAACTTCTGTGCCATCTTTATTCTCCCCTATGTGTCTCTGGGTTTCTTTGTCTCAAATCTCTCTTACAAGGACACCAGCCACTGGATTTAAGGGGTGAGTTGGGGTCAAGCAAAAGTTGCAGACAGAGGCATCAAGACTCAGGTGAAGGACCTTAAAGGACACGCTGAAACCAATCAGTGTAACAGGAGTAAGAAGAGTCTGCAAAAGTTGAGGCTAATGAGGAGGCTTGGACATGTTGAGGAAAGGCACTGAGAGCTTCAGGAAGGAACGAGGTGGAGAGGGTAACCATAGGGACCGGTGTGGGGAAGATGCACTATGAACACCCTGCGTGATCGCTAATACTGTGGCAGCCTGAACTAGGATGTCAGAGCAAGAATCAGAGAGAAATACAGGCTTGGGGATATGCTTAGGATACAAAAGCCATAGGATCTGGTGATGGATGATGACGTACGAGGTGTGTGACATCAAGGGCATCTCTCAAGTTTTGAGTTTGGGTAGATTTTGGGTAGATTTTGGTGCCATCCTCTGGGACCGAGAAGCCAGAACCAGAACTAGATTTGGGAGAACGGCAATACATTCAGAAATTAGGATGGGGTGGGGGGCTGAAGGGAGCAGAGATAAATCTTGACTGGGGAATATTATCAGAAATCCCCACTGAGGAAGCCAGTTCAGACCAGGTCTTCAATGCTTTCCCGAAATTGACATCATACATATTTACAAGAACATGAGGAAAGGGACATTCCCAACAGAGGAAGCAACCAGAGCTGAGTTCTGGAGGCTGTCAGCATTTTCACCCATTTTCCTGTTAGTAAAGTTTACGTTGAAGTTGACCATACATACAAAAGGGGGCGTGTTCATGACAAGGCAGGGCTACAAAGTTTAACCGCATGGATTATCCATTATCTTGGGGCAGAGGTCCACTCTGAAAGAAAAAAAGATCCCAGTCTAAGTGATTCTAGTTCTGTGATCCAAAGCTATACCGAATTCTTCTTGGAAGCAGATTGGGAAGAAAACCTCCTTACATGAGTAAATACGCTTGGTGAGAAAAAGCAGGGTTGTAATTATGATAGAAACAGAGTGACTAGAAAACAATGGTAATTGCAGTTGGAAAACCACCATAATTTGTACTGAATTAGAAGGATGCAATGAGAGAGGAAGAAGACAGGAACATGTCACCAGTTCCCAGTCTGGGTGTATTGTTGGCAATTTATATATAGAAGCGATTCTTGACTGTGCAGCGATGAGTTCCGCTTTAGACATGTTGAGTTCAGGGCGCTTACACAAGACCCATGTGGAACCGTCTAGAAGAGGACAGACGGGAGGAATCCATGGGTGCCGGAAGGAAGAGGGAGGTCCTGACTGGAGAGGAACTGGTGAGCCGGCCTCACACACGGTCGTTGATGTTGTCCGATGGTTTGGAAGGGGTTACTCAGCCTGAGATGCCCAGGATTGGTGTTTCAGTGTTTGTCTTCACAAAAGAATGAAAGTAATTGCAGTGGGCTGCTCTACGGTTGAAAATGTGGTTCTGGAGCAGGAAAGATTGATAGAAGCTGGAGGTATGGCTTTGGGTCCCACCAGGGTTTGGAGGGTCTCTGAAACCCAGGGCTGGGACGAGGTGGATCCGGGGTTGTGAGGAGAGCAGGACGGCCCCGCAGAGACAAACAAATAAGGTTGTGCAGGCTGACAAGGCGGAGCTCAGGGCAGGGGACTTGGGCTCCGCCTCTGTGGCCCCAGACTGATTCAGCTGGGGATGGACAGGGGGAGCCTAGGGTACCGCAGACTCTCCAGAGTCAACAGCTGATTGCAGGTAATTAGGAGGCTGTCTTCTTTTCTCTCTCCCAGGACCCCTAACACAAACTGTCTGAACCACAACAGTTGAGTCTGAGCATATCACATAAGTAAGGCAGAGAGGGACCCCACGAAATAACTGTGGTTAGTGGCCGGTGGGGCTGCGGATGGTGTGCGCTGGGGAGAGCTGCTCCGAGAAAGAAACTTGCTTCTAATCAACGCGCTAATCCAGGACATACGGTCTCCCTTCTCTCTCCCTCATTCAATTTCCCCGGTTCCGTCCTCACCTCCCTCCCCCTCTCCCCTCTCTTCATACTGGTTGAATGGAAATTTGGTCCATTTTTTTTTATAATAGAGATACATTAAAAAACAGACACTGATCTTCAAAGAAGCCTGCAATTTCACTGGCGACGGAATGTTTATAGCTACAATTTGTTTGGTTCTGATAAAATGCACATGCCCCCTTATTCCACTTTAGTTGGCTAGCTAAGCTGAAGTTGCTTCATGCACGGGTCTGCCCCCTTGCCAGTCAGGGGCGGGTTGAGAGAGAGAGAGAGAGAGAGAGTGAGAGAAGCGTCCTTCCAGCGCTGTGGCCACATTTTCTGTGGGTTTCCTAGGTTGTCTGGGCCCAGGAGCCATCTGATGTAGCAGAAAGAGGTCCAGCTCAGGGGACAAGAGGACTGGCCAGAGGGACACTTCAAATCCTCTCTAATGCTCCATTGAAGAGAAACGTCAGCCGTCTCTGGTCTAGTTGGAGCCAGAATGTAAACTCCCTGATCCTTTCAGGGAAGGTGTGTGACCGAGATTCAGGAGTCTGGGAGGCAGAAAGACGTGGGTTTCAATGTCAGCTTCGTGGCTTTCTTTCTGCACCACCTCCAACAAAACTTTCCCCCGATTGGTTTTCCCATCTAATGCCTGGGATGCCCCTCCTGCGGGGTCATTAGGAGACTGAGTAGAGGCGTACCCTAGTGTGCCAGGGAGGGAGCAGAAAGCAGGGAGTCGCGGGAGAGGGGGGCCACTGGAAGGCAGGTGAGGCATCCTTGCACACACGCACGAGGAAGTGGCATTGCTGGGGGAAGTTTGGGGTGGCCAGGGTGTGCAGCACAAGGACAGAAGAAGAAGAAAAGGGGATTGTGGGAAGTGGTGGGGGGACTCTGGGGACTCTGAGTCAGGGACCATCACATCTAGACTGGGGTCTGCAAAACTGACCGTTAGCAGCACGGTGGGCCCCCTAAAGGAGAGGGAGAAAGAAGGAGAAAGCTAGGAAGCAGAGGTGACGCTCCTCAGTACCTGGGACAGCTGTGGGGTCGGCTTTGGGTTCAGATCCTGGCTCTGGCGCGTGCCAGCGGTGAAACCCAGAGCAATCTTCGGTGCCTCAATGGCCCTGTCTCTACAATGGGATAGTAATAATGTGTATTCTTCATACAAATAATGTGAGGCTTAAATTAGTTTTAAATGCACAAAACACTAAAAGACACTTAGAAGAGGGTACATGGCATATATATGCTAAATATTATTACCAGATATATTTCAAGATACTACGTGTTCCAACCAAGCACTGTATATAGATATATAGGTAAAATTCATTTTACATTTACCCGGCAAGACAATGACGACTTTTCGTTTCCTTTGTAAGTATTAAAGCTCAGAGAAATCGAGCAACCCTCGCCGTGATTAGCTGCTACTTTGAAGAGCCAGGATACAAACCCAGGATTGCTTAAGAAACAAATGCTCTAAAAGCTTCCCTAGAGAAAGAGAGAGATCAGGGCCGAGAATCTCAGGGTCTGGAGACATGGGCGTGTGCAGCCAGTGGAGGTATTCTGATGGAAAGCCGGGCTTTAATGCTTTCCGAAGAGTCCCCGGCCCTGCCCCTGACCACGTGACTATCTGGGCCGTGTGTGCCCATGGGTGTGGCAGGGGAGGTGATGTGCCGGCTGCTTCAGCCAAGAACTATGGTGCTCGTGGCTTTGAGGAACTTCAGATGAAACTCTGCTTTTGGATGGATCCATCCACCGAAGAGCAGATTTCTATCCTCTTACTCTTGGCTGAGGGCTTCCTCTCCTCTTCCTCCCTTCCTCTCTGCTATATTTGGTGGAAGTTTAAATCTGATGGAGAGGAGCTCTATTTAAAACCGGTCGGGCTCTATTTCAGAAGATTTGTGTGATTTTATCTGAAAAGTAAATTTGTAATTATAATTCGAGATTTCTCGACAAGTAAGACTCTGGCACCAATTTTCTATACCCGACGAGAGAAAGCAGTGGGATAATGGAGTCCTGGATGTGAGAGAACCTCCAGCCCCACCATCCGGCGCGTCTGGGGCGCCGCCATGTTCCCTGGGCGACCGCATGGCCGCTACCGAGAGGCTGTCTGCTCTCGTTGCGTTGCTTCTTCCTCATGCCCCCGGGACACTGGCTGCTGGAAGGTCGTTCCTTTTAGATGAAATGCCATTCTCCACAGTCCCCCTATTGAGCCTAATCGGTTCCCCAAACACCGCTCTGTCCTTTCCTCCCCAGGAGAGTGCTCCTGGGGTCTGCGGAGATCACTTCTAGCTCCTCTTGAGTCTTTCTTTCTTAGGCTGACATTCTGGGCTTGTCTAGTCTTCCCCTAAAAGGGCCCAATTTTCATATCCCTTTGGGTGAAGTTGTGTTTGGGAGCTAACTAAGGTCCACATGGATGTTGTGTCCCTGGAGCTCGGCTAAGTCCACATTGAGTGGTAAACCAGATTTTGCTATGGGATGGTCTCCAACATAATGGATGCTCTATGCTGAATTCGTGGGGACGTTGCCAGGGCGCTGTTGCATCACTGACGTCACCGTGATCCCCCAAAGCTCTGCACCGCACTTGGAAGAAGACCCACACTCTCTCTTCACAGACAGAGCTCCTGTCCTTGGCTCAGATCTCATCTAAGAGCACTCTGCCCTCACCCTCTACACTGGCCCTTCCGCTGTCCCTTAAACATGCCAAGCTTCTCCCTTACGGAGTTTCCAGGGGCTGTTCCCTCTCTTGGCATGACTGTTCCTGCACCTGTTTATGGCTGGCTCCTCCCTGTCTTCAGGTGTCCTTCCTCTGTGCTGGGTCCCTCTCAGGCTCCCCGTATCTCTTCATTTCTTCCTAGCCCATGTCATCATTCAAATCACCTTCTTTCCTCACTGTTTACATATTTCCTCCATTGTCCCCAACTAGGTGACAGGCGCCTTGAGTGTCTTGTTTTCCTGCGTGGCCCTGCTGACTGGAACGGCATCTAACACAGGGTGTGGCCCCAGGGGCATTAATGCCCCTGTGAATGAACCAATGGATTGGGTGTGGGGAGGGAAGTATATAGAGTTATGGTGTCTTAGAGGTTGGGAAGTACTTGAGACACTGACTCTAATCCACTCTATTTGTCCCCCAGGCACTGGCTCTGTATTTGGCAAGGGCAGTTGGCACACCCATCTCGCTCCGTAAGTTCATGCGAGAACTGGGACAAGGGTCCAGCTTCCTACGAGAAGTGGCATGTTTTGTTTTTTGTACCGAGAAAGCAAATGCATGCACACATGCTAACAACCGAAAGCACTAAACGTACTTGGTGCCTCAGTAGACAAGGCTGAGGGCTCTCAGAGCAGGTGGCCATCTTGGCCCAGGGAAGGCGTGGATAGAAAGTGAACATGCCAAAATCACACACGGAGAAGCAGGGACTCAGATGCAGCCAGAAGCAGGACTCAGCAGACTTGATGCAGGAAGAACAGGGCACAAGGCTTGTGGGGGGCCGAGGGGGTCTCGGCGAGGGGGCAGGAAGCCATTAGGTGGAAGGCAGGCCTTGATTTTCCATCTTCGCATTTCAGCTTCCTCAGTGGGTGGGCCTTGAATGGGAGAGGGGATTGGGGGATTCACACGATGGGGTGGGCAGAGAAAATGGGAGGAGAATAGGGGCAGTGGAAAGGCCTGGGCAGGAGGCACTGAGCGGTCTGGCCATTCTGTGACAGTGGCCACCATGGCTAACCCAGGAAGACACAAGGCAGCCAAGAAGTCAGGAGTTTGCACTGAGGAAGGAGGCACAGGGCTGAGCACACTTACGAGAATGCTCCCGTAGTCTCCTGCAGCACGGACCACTCAGGGTTCAAGGGTCCACCAGCTGGGTTCTCAGCGGGGCTCCCAATGAGTGGACAGCACCGAGGTGTTTCCCCAACAGCACCTTCCTCACCCACTGGGAGGCACTTGGTGACCTACCACGGGCAGGTGTCTTAGAGTCAGAGAAGCAGGTTTTTCTAGAAAGCGGCTGCATGACGGTGAATGCTTCTGCACTTCCGGGCATCACGTTCTCTCACCTGTGCACAGAGAACCCCAAACACCTAGCACTTAGGATCATGGTAAAGACAACACGAGAGTGCGTGTGAAATGCATGCACCTACTTCCGGAAACTCAGCACGTATTCGTTCTGTTTGGGTGTCACTGGACCCCTCCCTGGACCTGCACAGCCATTTAATGGCTGATTCATTTGAGAACAACGTTGCCAGGGAAGAAGCTTGGAAGCTGTCTTTTCATAGACTGTTATTACTGAACAGGAATCGAAGTTCTTTTAGTCCAGAAGTGAAAATTTGTGGCCTCAAGAGAGGGTTTTTTTGGAGGAGGTCTGTGGGATTGTTTAGAGTGTTGGACTCCATCGGCGTTTTCAAATTGGGAGTTCTCGCAAGTTGAGAGGTCGAGAAGTCAGAAGGTCCAGGAGCTGGGGGCTTGCTGCGTGTAGGCTGTTCCCAGAGCTCAGAGGCCCCCACCCCCCGGCCGGCTGGCTGAGGCTGTTTCCCAGGCCCACCGTCGCCAAGTAGCACAGCCTGGGTGGTGTCAGCAGAAACCTAGCGTCTCCCGGTTCTGGAGGTCAGACGTCTGAGATCGAGATGTTGGCAGGTCTGGTTCCTTCTGAGGCCGGGAAAGGATATCTACTCTGGGCCTCTCGCTGAGCTTCTGGGAGATCCTGGCAACCCATGGCGTTCTGTGACTTGTGAAAGTGCTGCCCTGATCTCTACCCTCACGGTTCTTGTGTGTTCTTCCCTGTGGTCAAATCCCCTCCAACCCTTTTTTAATGTTTATTTATTTTTGAGAAAGAGAGAGAGACAGAAGGAGAGTGGGGAAGGGGCAGAGAGAGGGACACAGAATCCGAATCAGGATCCGGGCCCTGAGCTGTCAGCACAGAGCCTGACATGAGGGGGATTGAATTCATGAGATGGTGGCCTGAGCGTCCCCAAATTTCCTCCTTTTTTTTAAACAAATGTACTATAATGTTTATTTATTTATTTTTGAGAGAGAGAGAGAGAGAGAGAGAGAGAGCGAGAGCAGGGGAGGGGCAGAGAGAGAGGGAGACAGAATCCCAGGCAGGCTCCTTACCATCAGTGCGGAGCCCGATGTGGGGTTTCAACCCGCCAACCATGAGATCAGGACCTGAGTCAAAATCAAGAGTCCGATGCTCAATCAACGGAGCCACCCAAGCGCCCCTCCCCTTTTATCATAACACCTGTCATACTGGATTAAGGCCCACCCTCGTGACCTCCTCTTAACTAAGAACATCTGCAAGGACTTTCCAGAGAAGGTCAGACACTGGAAGTTAGGGCTTCAGAATGAATTTTGGGGGGACACAATTCAATCCTCACAGCAAGCTTGCAGCATCCATACCTCCTGGTTCCATGCACGTCTCTGCCTAGTCCCCCGAGTCCCCGGGGCCCCTGTCACGTGCCACCAAGCAATAGCTGATTTTTGGCCAAGTGCCTCCTTTCTGTCCCTGACACCTGAGTGAGGCCCAGGTCCTTGAAGCAGGGATCAGCTGCAAGGACTACAGTGATTGGTGGCTGGAAGCTAGGCGGCGACAGGGGGCGCCTGGCGGAAGTGGGAAGTGCCCTTGCTCGCTTCTGGTCCTTCCGCCTCCGTCTCCCACTTGGACAGGAAGCCCGAAGACGTGCTGCCATTCCATGTGGTGCCCGGGAGGCTGGTAAGGAGTGGAGAGGTCTAGATGGAGTGTCGGGTTGGTGGGGGGCAGGTGACAAGCGGGGCTGTGACAGGTGGAGCCTGAGGTGACATCCTCGGAGAAATGTCCAGGAGGCAGTCGGAATGTGGGATTGATGTGCTCACGGATGCCCTCGGAGCCATCAAATCAGATCTCCTCACACTGAGCCGGGACCTCATCAAGATGCTCTTTTGTTAGAAATTCACGTACCTTTGTAATTTTCCCCCTAATGTAAGGGGATAATTAGGAAGCATTCCACATATTCACAGAGTAAAGATTCTGTGGTAAAACATAGCTTCTCCGTGTTTTATTTCAGATGAAAAATGTTCCTTTGTGTGTTACTCTTATGAACAGCAAGAGTGGTTTTTTTTTCCCTCTACCAAAATGCCAGTTAAATTATATTTTGATAATTTCCTCATTGTGGCAGCTGCCAACAGCACTTTAAATAATAAGAATTAGATCCCTCCTAAATAAGGCGGTAATTCTATTAAAAAACGCTGGAGGCCTTGGAGCTCAGGGTCTATGTAACTGAACCACAGGCTTGCTGCAAGGTTTACAAAACCCGGAAAACCTGACCGCAAATTCGCCATGCTTTGCTAGGGATCCGCCATGCATTGTCATCCGCATGGGAAACGGGTGCCCTGCCCAGGGGGGATTACGAAGGACAGTTGGGTGATTCTTATCTGGGGATCTCTGGGGACCCCATGGGATCAGGCGGGAGGCACTGATTCACTTACAGAAGAGGAAACCGAAGCTGAAGGGGCGGACAGGACTCAGGCAGGACTGTGCAAAGGGCCTGTGGCCGAGCCAGGAGTAACCGGCCAGCGGCCATGACAATATGGTTCCAAAGAATCACGTTTTGCATGTTGGAAATGGCCACCCATCTGGGTTCATAAATGGTTTGGTGTCGTAGAGCTGAAGTATTGAGGACCAGGAAAGCAAATAGGCACAAGTACTAACTACTCATGGGTGATCACTCTGTTCTTGAGCTAGTTTTATGCCACGTATTAATACCATAAATCCCTATTCTTGTCATCATCATTATCGTCCATTTTACAGTTGAGGAAACTTAAGCCCAAACTATATATAAAATATAATACATGATAAATGTATATGATTATCATTATAATAATATATAATTTCCAAAGCAGCATATATATTTATTAATTTATATTAATTTTAAATGATTAATTTATATTAACATTTACATATACATTAGGTATATATTCCACTCAGCAAATTATTTACTGGAATGTGTACATAAAATATAATACATTATATTTAATGTATGTATATAAAATATAACACATTATAAATGCATATAATTATGTATATAATTATAATAATATAATTTGCTAAGCAGAATATATACTTATATTAATTTGTAAATTAATTTATATTAGTTTTAAGTGATTAATTTATATTAACATACACATATACAGTATGTATATATTCCACTCAGCAAATTTTTTTTTCTGTTTTTTTGTTTTTTATTTATTTTGGAGAGACAGAGAGAGACAGTGTGAGCAGGGGAGGGTCAGAGAGAGAGGGAGACACAGAATCTGAGACAGGCTCCAGGCTCTGAGCTAGCTGTCAGCACAGAGCCCTGTGCAGGGCTTGAACCCACGAACCATGAGATCCTGACCTGAGCAGAAGCCGGATGCTTAACCAACTGAGCCACCCAGGCACCCCTACTGGGATGTGTATAGAAAATATATTACATTAAAATATAATGTATTATATATAAAATATAATGTATTATATATAAAACATAACACATAAATGTATATAATTATGTATATAATTATAATAATATAATTTGCTAGGCAGAATATATATTTATATTAATCTGTAAATTAATTTATATTGGTTTTAAGTGGTTAATTTGTACTAACATGTACATACACATGATGTATATATTGCACTCAGCAAATTGCTTACTGGGACGTGTACATATACATTTCCCCTTCTGTTTGGTACAATGCCGTGTGTCTGTGGGGACGCACTGCCGTGTCCCGTGGAGATGTCAAATGCCTTTCTCTTCTCTCGTCACTATACATCTAATTAAAAATTAAGGTTTGGGGAAAGCAAGGAATCCAAGTTATCCTGGCATGAGGAATAAATGTAAGAAGACTTTGTACCGATGGAAAACTTTTGGGGAAAATTTCCCTGACTCATCTAAAAACCATTTTAGTTAGAAAAAATTCAAACAATCCTATATAAAAAATATTATAAGAAAACATTTTTGCCCAATACCCAGAATTCACAAATGTAAATATTTTGCAATTTTTCACTTTAACTTTTTAAATACATTTTGTTCACTCCTGGGGAGACAAAGCCTACTTTCTCTGTCTCGGACCTGTCTCTTCCTCCACCTCCAGAAGGGTCTAGGATTTTGAAGTTTCTCTTCCTTCTTCCATCCACATTGTGTGTTTTTATTACTCAGTATTTTTCTGTATCAATTTGTAGAATATTTGTAGTATTGTGGCTTAACTAACATACTGCATTTTAAAAAGCTTTCAGGGGCGCCTGGGGGGCTCAGTCAGTTAAGCTTCCGACTTCAGCTCAGGTCATGATCTTAATGTTCATGGGTTTGAGCCCTGCGTTGGACTCTGTGCTGACAGCTCAGAGCCTGGAGCTGCTTTAGAGGCTGTGTCTCCCTCTCTCTGCCCCTCTAAGTGTCCCTGTCTCTCTCTCTCCCTTTCTCTCTGCCCCTCTAAGTGTCCCTGTCTCTCTCTCTCCCTTTCTCTCTGCCCCTCTAAGTGTCCCTGTCTCTCTCTCTCCCTTTCTCTCTGCCCCTCCTCTGCTTGCACTCTTTCTCTCTCAAAAATACATAAACATCAAACAAATTTTTTTAAGCTATCTCAGGGCACCTGAATGGCTCAGTTGATTAAGCATCAAGCTTTGACTGAGGTTGCGATCTCAGGATTTGGGAGTTCAAGCCCTGTGTCTGGCTGTCCACCCACTATCAGCACAGAGCCTGCTTTGGATCCTCTGTCCCTCTCTCTCTGCCCCTCCCCAGCCTGTACTTCCTCTCTCTCTCTCTCTCTCTCTCTCTCTCTCTCTCTCTCTCTCTCTCTCTCTCTCTCTCTCTCTCTCTCTCTCAAAAGTAAATAAACATTTAAAACATAAGAATAAAGAGTTTTCTAAAAAATGTGTATTTACAAAATATGCCAAATGTATAAAAAGCACAGACCAAAATGTAATAGACACAGACACTTATGCCATGCTGGTCTGACACATCTGAATATTCTGTTTTACTTTTTTCCCCCAAATATGTTTTCTTGAAAGATATAGAGGATTACAGATTTGGCTAATGGACCCTTCCACCCCCCCCCATATAATCCCATCCATGCCTTTTCTTTCTTCCCCTGAGAAAATCTTTTCCAGATCTGTGTTCCTCTTTTCTATTTTCTGCTTTTATTATATGAAAGTAGTTCTAAATTTATAGAATATTATGTTTTGTGATTTTTAAAAAAGATTCATATACCCGATATCGTCATCTCTCTCCACACCTCTCTCTCAATCTCTACCTCTATCTTTATTGATTAAATTAATTTTTGAGGGGTGTCTGAGTGGCTCAGTCGGTCAAGCATCTGACTCTTGGTTTCGGCTCAGGTTGTGATCTCACAGTTCATGAGTTTGAGCCCCACGCTGGCCTCTGTGCTGACAGCATGGAGCCCGCTTGGGATTCTCTTTCTTCTTCTCTTTCTGCCTCTTTCCCAGTTGTGCATGCATGCTCTCTCAAAATAAACATCTATAAAATAAAATAACAAAATCAATCGATTAATTAATTCTTGTGAATTGTCCATATTGTTACATGATACTTTATTTCGTTGCTATTTAACATCCTATGTATTTATCTGTTCTTTGGGTGTATAAGTCCCTTCTATGTTTCCCTATGATGCAAAGCACCTTACACACATCTTTGCATGTATTTCTGTCAATATGTACTTTGGCCATGAATGCGTCCAAAGGGGAACTATAGATGACTGAGTACATGTATCTCTGAGTTACTAGATTTTTCCAAACTGCTCTTCAACAAAACTGTGGTGGTTTGTATTTCTACTAACAGTACAGGAGACCACGGATCACTCCATTTTCACATGGACACTTAGAACTGTCAGATTCTTTTTTTTTTTCTTAATTCTAGATTCCTAATGTGAACTGGCGATATATAGTTTTTAATGGTGTCACTTGCTTAAACTTACATTTTTCTCATTTCTGGTGACTGGGAGCATGACTTTCTGCTTGTCGGTTATTGAGATTTCTTCTAAGAAATATCTTTTAAATTCATTGCCTCTGTTCTACTATGTCATTTTTCTACTGCTCAGTGATTTGATAGTGATGTGACGTGCATATATTTGCATATGTGGATTCTTTATATAATTTATATGTACCTATAAAACATACATGCACTGTTTATTTAATTTACATATTTTTAAATTTATTTTCTCTGCAAGTGCCTTACCCCAATCTGTGGCCCATGTTTTAACTTTGCTTATAGTGTCTTTTAAATCACAGAAGCCTTTATTTTCAGTATAATTATATTTAATTAATCTTTTCTCCATTCTTTCGAGAGTGGTCTATGAATAGAAAACTCTTCTAGCCTGTTTAAATTATCATTATTAATCTATCAATATTGAATAATAGTTTGGCTGAATATAGAATTCTAGATTATACAGTTTTCTTCCCTCAAAACCTCAAAACTTGGAAACACTTTTCTTTTCTCCTCTTCCCCCTCCTCTTCTACCCCTTTCTCTTGCTTTTCTTCTTCTTTTTCTTCCTTATTTTTGATCTGACATAATTGGTATTCCTTATCCAAAGTCCGTATTTTCTTTTCTTGCAAGGCTGTCTAGGTGCGGGGTTACTGCCTGTCTTGTCCAAGGTTCCGTGTTCTGCCTCAAACCAAGGAATCCTATCAATTAGGTTTGAGTTCTTTTCATCGTTACTTTTTGATAATTCTGAGTATTCTCTCCCTCCGGACATTCTGCTAAATGTTTGTTAGACCTTCTCATTCTGTAGTCCATGAAGTTGAATCTTCTTCTTCATAACTTCCATTTCTTTTCCACACGGAGGGTTTCAGGACATTCTCCCAGTTGATGTGTTCTTCAGCTGTCTCTAACCTGCTTTTCATGTTATAGGTTTGGAGGTTTGATTTTGATTTCGATTTCTTAAATTTTTTTAAAGTTTACTTATTTATTTTGAGAGCAAGAGAATGAGCAGGGGAGAGGCAGAGAGGTCTTATTTTTGTATTCTTTTAAAGTTTATTCATTTATTTTGAGAGTGAGAGAGCGAGCAGGGGAGAGGCAGAGAGGGAGGGAGAGAGAGGATTCAAGCAGGCTCGATTCCACCAACTGTGATATCATGATCTGAGCCAAATCCAGGAGTTGGACACTTAACTGATGGAGCTACCCTGGTGCCCATGGAGGGTTTTTTTTTTTTTTAAATAATAAGTGTGTGTTATATATGTAATGTGTTATATATATATATTATTATAACTATGTATAAACATATGACCTATGTAAATATCTCTACTTCTGTTTTCTCTATCCGTATTTTAAAAATCACAGAGTTGATCCTGTAATTCCGAGCAAACGCAACAAGGGTTAGAATCCAGTTTCCTTCTTCCTCTATTTGTAATTCCTTTTACATCAGTGGGAAATCTGTATCCCATTATCCTCACTATATTTACTCATTTGCTCCAGTCTAGAATACACAGAAAGCAATTTCAGAATTGCTTGCCCGTACCACTGTTAAAAGCAAACCAACTAACTAAAGTTCAAAATACATTTACAACTTTTTTTTACATACAGTTTATATACTTTGGGGAAAAAAATCTAAAGTGCCCAAATCTAGGCTTTTTGAAAAACGAACGCACCCCTGGAAACCACACCACTTTCGAGTCATAGAACATTTCCTCAGAAAGTTCCTTATGTTCCTTCCTAGTAAATTTCCCCTCCTCGGTTCCCAACTGGAGGCAATCACTCTTCTGACTTTTCACTATAGATTAGTTTTGCCCGTCCCAGAATTTCATATACATGAAATCATACAGTGTGTTTTCTTTGTGGGCGGCTGTTTTCACTTAGCATAAGGTCTGTGAGATGCGTTTATGTTCTTGAATTCATCAATGCTTTTTGTTTATGAGTTTATTATCATTTACTTAATTGCATTTACTGGACTTTAGTGCATTTATTGGAATTTATTATAATTTATTTACAAGTATGTTCTCAAATTTATCACTTACATTCTTGAATGTATCAATTCATTTATGTTTTTGAATTCACTCAGTGTTACTGCTGAGTGATCTGATTATGTTATTATTTTCTTATTCTTTTAGCTGTTGATGGACATTGGAATTATTTCCAGTTTTTAGCTCTTATGAATATAGTTGTTATGGACATTTTTGTACAAATTTGTTTAGATGCATATATTTTTATTTCCACTGGGCAAATACCTAAGATTGGAAGGATGGAGTCCAAAGGTAGGTCTATAATTAAATTAATGTAAACTACTAAACTTTTCCAAAAAGGTTATACTATTTTACTTTTTCACTAGCAATAGAAGAGATGTATGCTTCACATAATCATAATATTTGACTTTAACAGTTATTACACATTTAGCCTTTCTGGAGGTGTTGAGTGGCCTCTCATAATGGTTTTAATTGCATTTCGCTGATGACTAATGATGCAGAGAACTTTTCAGGTGTTTATTTGCAATTCTTATGTCTTCCTTTGTGATGTGTTCATGTCTTTTGCTCATTTTAAAACTGAGTTTCTTGTTCTTTTTATTGTTGAGTTGTAAGAATTCTTTCTTCTTTCATTCTGAAGAAAATTCCTCAGTTAGGTAAGTGTTTTGCAGACTTCCTCATTTATTTTTGTAAACATGTCCTTGGATAAGCAGAGTTTTTTTATTTTAATGAAGTTTATTTTTTTTCTTTTATGGTTGAGACATTCTGTGACCGAAGAAAATGTGACCCTCAAATGGTAAAGATATTCTTCTCTCCTTTCCTGTCTAAAAGCTTTACAGTTTTAGCTTTTATGTTGAATTAAAATTAATTTTTTTGTATAATGTCCGGTGAGGGGTGAGGTTCATTTTTGTTCCCATGTGAATATCCAGTTTGTTGAATATACTACATTCCTCACTTAATCCCTTTGACATTTGTGTTGAAAAACGGGTAGCCATGTAAGTATGGTTCTCTTTCTCCATCTCTTATTCTGTTTCAGTGATTTATTTGCCTACTGTAATGTCAACACCATAGTCTTGATAAATGTAGCTGGAAAGTAAGACTTGGAGTTTTGTATAGCAAGTCCTCCAACTATGCTCTGTTTGTCAAGGTACCTTCTGGGATTTTAGGCTCTTTGCTTTCCCACATGACTTGCTTGTCAATTTTTTCTAGGCTTTGTTTGTTTGTTTTATCTTTTTGAGTCAGCTAGAATTATGATTAAGGTAGTGTTGAGTCTATGGGTCAGTTTGGATAGAATTGATATCTTCACAGTATTGAGACTTTGATCCATTAACATGGTATATCTCTGTGGTTTGCTTCAGCGTTTTTAATTTGTCTCAGCTATTATTGTAGATGAGAGTATAGCTGTTTTGCAGATCTTTTGTTAAATTTCTTACTATATATTTAATGTTACTTAAATGTTATTTAAATTCATTACTCAGTATTTAATGCCATTTAAATAAAATTAAAAATTTTTATTCTCCATTCTATATAAAGTTTATTATTGTTTATTGATCTTATATTCTGAGATTTTATTAGCTCTAAGTACTTTGCTTTTTTGTTTACCTGAAAGATTATTGAATATTTTCTAAATAAGTAATCAAATTGTCTGTAAAAAGAGAATGCTACTTTCTTCTTTCCAAAGTTTGTCTTTTATTGAATTTTTTTTGCCTTGTTTATCTGACAAGGAATATCCTTAACTTGTTGCTCATGTTAAAGGAAAATAACTCAGTGTTTTCTTCCATTTAGTATGATATTAGTCACTGGTTCCTGATATAATCCTTTATCGAGTTGGGTTAATACTCTACTATTTCAATCTTATAAAGACATTATATAATGAGGGGGTGTTCAATTTTGTCAGATGCACTTTCTACCTATGGTTGATTTTCAAGTGTTAAACTTTTCACTCCTGGCATTTAGTCAAGATGAGTATAATTTTTTTATATATGACTAGATTAAAGCTACTTATATTTTGATAATGTTTTAAAAATTGATGCCATTAATAAATATTGGTTTATGATGTACTTAAAATATTGTTGCTAAGTTTGAGTACTGGAGTTTTGCTAGTCTTATAAAACAAGTTGGGAAGTAGTCTTTGCTCTCTATTTTCTGAAAGTGTTTATATGGTTTTAACATCCTTTCATTACCAAATATTTTATAGAATTCAAGAGTGAAACCATTTGGTCCTGTGTTTTTAGTTTTCCTTTTTTCTTTCTCTCTTTTTTCTTTTATCCTTGACAGATATATTCATATTTTCAATTTTGTCTTATTTGGGGTTTGCCAAAATGGATCTAAGTTTTACCCAAATTACCCACAATGTTCTCTTAGCCTTTAAAAGTCTGTAGGATCCTTCTACCTATCATTGTTATTGCTAATGTTTCTTTTCCTCTCTTTCATTTTTTGGATCAGTTTTGCGAGGAGTTTATTTACTTCATGTATTTAAAATTTTTTTTACATTTATTTACTTTTGAGAGACAGAGCATGAACAGGAGAGGGTCAGAGAGAGAAAGAGACACAGAATCTGAAGCAGGCTTCAGGCTCTGAGCTGTCAGCATAAAGCCCAACATGGGGCTTGAACTCACAAACCATGAGATCATGACCTGAGCCAAAGCTGGACACTCAACCAACTGAGCCACCCAGGCGCCCCAATTTTCTTCATGTATTTTAAGAAACAGTTTTGTTTTTGTTAATTTTATTTGATGTCCATTTTCTCATTCATTTATTTTTGTTTTATCTTTATTTTATTTTTAATCTATTTTGGATTAAATTTATGCTTTAACTTCTTCTGATGGAAACCTATATCATATAATTTAGATTTTTCTACAATTTAGTATAATATAAATAAGATAAACCAAACATTTAAATTCTATAACAGAAACATATTTAATTATATATAATAATGTAATATAAACATTTAAAGCGATACATTTCTATGTATACAATACTCTAGTTGTATCCATAAATTTTTGCTAAATTGTGTTTTTATTATTATTCTATTAAAATATTTTCTCATTTTCCTTGTTATTTTTTCTTGGACCTATAGATATTTAGAAATGTATTGCTTAATTTCCAGCTGTTTTTGGCTTTGCTGAGCACCTTACAATATTGACATCTAGTTTTATTGTGACGAGAGAATATTTTACCTATGAATTTTGGGGAATTAATTTACACTTATTAGATTTATTTTTTGGCCTTATTTTCTTATGGTGAATAGTCCATGTGCACTAGAAGAGAATATAATCTCTGCAGTTTTGGGTGTAATATTTTAAAAAATGTGGATTAGGTCAATGTGATTGATATTTTTATTAAGATCTTCTTCATTCTTACAGATATTTTTATCTAGTTATTCTGTAGTTCTTGTATTTTGAATTTATGTTGTAATTTGAATGTATGTAGGTGCTTATCAATTTTTTGTTTTCCTAGTGAATTGACTCTTGTTTTCAAATGCGTTATTTTTCAGATCATATTACTGGCTTTGAAGTTTATTTTGTTTGCTATTAACATAACTATTCTACCTTACTTATAGTTGCTGTTTTCATTGCATTTGCTTTTCTATTCTTTTAATTTTATCCTACATGTGTCTTTGTAGCTGAAGTTCTCCTCTTGTAGGGGCGCCTGGGTGGCTCTGTCGGTTAAGCGACTGACTTTTGATTTCAGTTCAGGTCATGATCTCATGGCTCTTGAGTTAGAGCCCACATCAGGCTCTGCGCTGACAGCAGGGAGCCTGCTTAGGATTCCCTCTCTCCCTCTCTCTGCCCCTCTCTTGCTGTCTCTCTCAATATTCCTCAAAATAAATAAATAAGTAATTTTAAAAAGTTTTCCTCTTATAGACATTATATAGTGGGTCATACTTTCACATCCAATCTTGATATCTCTGCCTTTTATTTAGAGTGCTTTGTATATTTCTATCTAATAGAGTTGTTGATACTAAAGGGTGATAATGATTATGGTAATTTATTTCTTTATTATAATTTTCAAGGCTGACCGTCATTCTTTCATTTTCTTATTACTTCAGAATTTTTGGCATCATTGGGAATAATTAGTAAGTACTGATGACATAACCCTCAGGATGATGAAAAAGCAAAAGAGCAAAACATATCATATAGAAGAAAAATAAGATCACTAAAATATTATCATGTACCTTAAATTTATAGGAGTCCAATAGATCCATGTGCCAATTACAAGATAGAATAAGTTTTATTTTACTAAATTGATCTTTAAATTTTTTAATATTTATTTATTTTTGAGAGAGAGAGAGGAAGGAGAGAGAGAGAGAGCAGGGCAGGAGCAGAGACAGAGAGGGAGACACAGAATCCGAAGCAGGTTCCAGGCTCTGAGCTGTCAGCACAGAGCCCAACACAGGGCTTGAACTCACAAACTGAGATCATGGCCTGAGCCAAAGTTGGACACTCAACTGACTGAGCCACCCAGGCGCCCCATCTATTAAAGTTTTATTTAAGAGGCTTTGTTCCCTGAAAGATTGCTAAGAAAGAATAATAGCCACAGCATATCAGCTCTTCCAAACAGAAGCAACTGTTCAGAAAGGAAACTCAAAAACTACAATGCAACATATCGGACCCTAATAACATAGCAATGTTTACCATGGGTTAGTTGATTTAATAACATGGCTCAACTCAGAGACAATTTATATTGACCATTGTTCTGTTTTGTTTTTCCTCTTGCCTACCGTCACCTTTTCCTGTTGCAAAACTAGTAATTACTTTGATTATATCCCAAACAATGTAAGTGACACATGTTAGGAGCGACTAGATTCTTTATATTCCTTCTAGGAGTATTGACTTATTTTCTAGCAAGCAGTCAACTTGGCCAGAATAAAACCCCAAATTCTGTTTCCCCTGTGATGAACAGCATCTCAGATGTCCTCCCCGTTCCTTTGGATTTCAGGTGCTGCTTTTGCCATATCCCAGCTGTGAATAGCTCAGCAATTAGCCATGGATTTAGGCAGCTTCCTTGAGGACTGACACGCTCTACTCCTCCCTGCTTTTCAGTATCCACCTCCACCCTTGGTGTTCAGCCATGCTCGCTGCTCTAAAGTCTTCCCTCACGCACGTGAAGCCAGCAAGCCCATGGCCTTCTCCCGGCCATGCTGCAGGCTGGGGAGTGCTCTCAGGTGAAACACTCTTGGGTAAAAATCACACAGATTTTACCCAGTTCAACACTGGACTTGCCCTTCAGGTTTTGTCTGCTTCTGGGCACCCTTTGGTGCCTTCAGATATTTATTTGTTTGCTTTGGTTTCAGATTTTATCATTCTGATTATGAGCCATTCTACCATCACTAAAAACCAAAGGTTAACCAGTTGGTGTTTAGTTTTCACAACTATGATTTTTAATTTTAGAAATCCCATGAAGTTATTTTTTATGATCTTATCATTCTTTTTTAAATTATTATTATTTTAATATTTATTTATTTTTGAGACAGAGAGAGAGAGAGAGAGCGAGAGCAAGAGCATGAGTAAGGGAGGGGCAGAGAGAGGGAGACAAAGAATCCAAAGTAGGTTCCAGGCCCTGAGCTGTCAGCATAGAACCTGACACGGGGCTCAAAATCAAGAATCAAGAACCGCGAGGTCATGACCCGGGCTGAAGTCCATACTTAACCAAGGGAACCACTGAGGTCTGCCTAATCCTATCATTCTTTAATCACAAGGCTCCTTTTTCTTATGGTTGGAGTCTCCTATTGTAGCTTTAATTAGTTCAAGGACACTTATTTTAAGGGACTTTATGTTTTCCCAGAAGGCTTGTGGACTTGTCTCTCGCTCCAATGTGGACATTACATTTCTAGCCATTAAATTCTATATGTATAAGCAACCCGTGCAGGCCACCAAAATCTCAGCTCTAGCTTATATCTGGCTTTGAATTCCCTTTTTATTTCTAAAACCCGGGAATTTCTCTTTCCTTGCACTAACCTACCCACTTTTGCCCTTTTATTTTTTATGTTTGATATCGCATTCTTGTTTTCTGGGTAGGAGGACAGAGTTGGCCCCTGACCACACTATGAAGTGAGGCTTCACGGGTATTCCTGTGTTGTACTCAGATTTTAATATTGCCCCCCAAAACCAGAGACCGCCAGGGAAGCCGAATCACGCATGCAAAAGCAAAGGGCTTTATTACGAATTTAGGCCCAGCCAGCCTAAATTCGGGCTCACAGACTTCAACAACACACTGGGATCCACGGAGAGAGAGCCCCGAACATGGCGGGGCAGGGCCTTTTATGAGTTTGGGAAGGGGGAGTTACAGGAAATTGTGACACAGGTACAGGGGTCCAATCATTATAGCATCACATCATTGACAGTAACTTTTACCAATTACAGAGTGGACCCAGAACCCTCACGTAGGGCATGACTAGGACCCTCACATAGGGCGTGACTAGTCTTAACCTCCATCTTTAGGCCCGCCCCCAGAAATGTTATTGGTGTTAGCTGGCCTTCAAGGTCAGAGGGGAAACCTGAATTAGACCTGCATCCTTACACCTGAGCACAAAGCAGAAATGGAGTCTCAGGACCACTTGTCATATGCTTACAGATACCAGTATTTGGAAAATCCATAACATGTATATTACTTGCTCTGAACAGGCAGATAGGTTCCTTGCCTTAGGAGCATCCACTCTGTTTGTGACACCCAGTTCAATGTCTACTATATTATAAACATGCATGGGGATTCCTAATTACATGTCTATCAGCACTGAAGAGGGAGCACGGTCCCTCGTCTCCGCGGACACAAGAGTCACCCAGGCTCTGCTGTCTGTTCCACAGGCAAACTTGACCGATATTCTATGGCAACCACAACGGGAATGACAGCAGCTCTAGGACAACTCACGGAGCTTCGGGGCCTCCTCACCAATGCCCTTCTGCGATCCCAGGACTCAACGGTTCCGTGTTTTCAATTTCTCTGATTCCTTTGGAAGACAGGGCCCGTGGAATGCCAAAGCTTCCAGTAACTCAAAACCTCCACACTCTGTCACACTTCAAACCCAGAGCTGTGCGTCCAACCGAGAATTCAAAACACTATTTTCACACTTCGCTTCTGACCAAAGGAAATGTGGTATGTTGGCTTGAGCATTGAATTTCAATCGATTTAATTCAAAATATATGAAATCAAAGTCGAGTTCCAGAACATCTGAGAAAGTCACCAAGTGCCTAGCGTCTCCTACCCTGTCCTGGCGAAGCTGGTTCTTATTTTGCATGTTTCAAGTCCCTGTTTGAAGTTCATCCATGGGGCTCAAGTTTGGGCTTGGCCCACATTCTGTGCCACACTGTGTACTCACTTTTCATTTCACATGAAAACCGGGGGCAGAACAGATGAGGACTGTGGTAAAAGGGGGTTGGAGTCATGTCTCCGATGAAAGGAGCCAAATCTCAGAACTTTCTCTGTGTGTTTGAAATCAGACTCTAAGGGACACAGTGTATGTATTTTGGCAGAAATATAATTTATTGAGCATCTAATGTGTGCATCACATTAGGGCTTCATGTTAGAGGAAAAATAAATTGCAGGTTTTGTGCCTAAGCAAGGGCCAGCACAGTAACTAGTAGTTAGGATAAAATGTGCTGAATTAAGAATTCTAGGAGCACACAAATACAGAGGGGCATTGAGGAGGACTTAAGAACAGAGCAGGCGGCTCAGCTGGATTTTGAATCATGAACAAAGGTTTTTAGTCCCGGTAATATAGGGAAAGAAAGGAATAGAAAACGCGAGCCAGAGGTGCTTAAGGTGAGGAAGAGGGCCTGGCTGTGGCCCAGGTGGCAGGCCCAGTGAGCCAGGGTTGGGGCTGGGTGTGTGTGGTCAAGCGATTCTTAACTAAGCAATGTCAGGTGCCGGGAACCAAAGTGAGGCCGGATATGGGTACAGTACAGTGCACAGGTCACCTGGCGTCAGGCTATCTTTTACTCATTTATATCTATTAGCTCATTTAATTTTCCATCCATCCAGAAAGATACATACTGTGAATCTCCTTCCCTTTTATGGGAAGAAACTGAGGCAGAGAAAGAATAAATACAGCCCCGAGATCACACAGATCACGAGTGGCAGAGCCAGGATGAAGTGAAACTTGGTCTTCCTGATGCCACCATCCATGTGTCACACCGCCATGGTACCCTGTCCCCCTGGGGACGTATCCCAAGTTGGAATATGCTGGGCACAGGCGTTATCAACAGCTCCGCGGGTGAGCACAACCAAAGTGTGACTCACTCTCACAGGGAAATGGGAGATTCACATAGCTGCACAACAGCCCATAAGCCACAAATTCCAGAGGGATCGGGAGGCGATGGATACTGGCAGGGTCAGAGACCCAAGAGGTCAGAACTCGTCAAGGATAGGAGTGGGGTTCTTGGAACCAGTGCTGGCCAGGGGAGATGGGAGGGCGAGGGGTCCTCAATGAAGGCGGATGGGTATGTGGGAGGATCTTGCTGGCTGGAGGGCTGAGCTGGGTGGATAGGAAAGGAGGCAGAGATAAGGAGCCGAAAGACGCTGGGCTGTGTTCAGGGCGTAGGGCTTCCCCAGTAAGGACTCCGGCAGCAAAGTTCTCCTGTGCGTGAGAAAGCCAAGCTGCAGAGGGAACAAGGTCTTGCTGAAGGCGGAGTCCATTTCCTAGGTTATTAAGCTGGTGGAGGTTGGAAGGGGACAGATCTGAGTGGTGGAAGCTGGCTCCACGTAGTTCACTCATAGTAGAAATCATCCTTTCCGAGGGCACATGAAGAGCTACACAGGAGCCCAGTCAATCAATCGGTGGGTAAGAGAGGGAAGAGCTGTGCCCTGGAGCCAGGGGATAGAACCCGTCTCCTCACCTCAATGAGAATGGCAGGAAGAATGGAAAGGGTTTGCTGGGCAGGCCAGCACCTAAGAGTCCAGTCAGATATGCCAACTCCCAGGGCCAGCTCGGACAGCTATGTGGGTGCGTAATTCTAGGACTAAGAATGTTGAATTATGCAGTGCGTAACCTGTACAACAGTGCTTGGTGATGCTACTTGTAGCTGGTGATACCACAGTCCTAGCTCCTACTCACCAGTGGAATGAGTATTTAACAATTCCAGCAAGAAGTTCATTACCACTCTCGCCTCTCCAAGGATGATCTCTGGAAGTCTGGGACCATGCCCGAAAACGGGCCTGACTTCCTGAAGGAGTATCTGGGGGCTGAAAACTAAAGACTGCTTTGTTTGCTCTCTTATCTCTGAGGGTGTCAGCTTTGAATGTGTAACATTTAACTCTTATGGAGAATTCCCCAAAATTACACAGTTTATATTTTGTAGCTCCTGGGTGATTTACAAACAACAGACATGTATTTCTCACAGTTCTGGAGCCTGGAGGCTGAGACCAGGTGCCAGCGAGGACCCTCTTCTGGTCCCAGACATCTCGTGATCTTATTTAGCAGACGGGACACAGAGCCCTGAGGGGTCTCTCTCATAAGGCAGGACCTCCATGATCTAATCACCCCAGAGGCCCCTGGTCCTAAGACCCTGCAATGGGCATTCGAATGTCAACAGATATGTCTGGGGGGACAGAAGCATTCGGACGAGAGCATACATCAGTCCAGCGTATCAGCCGGAGACAAGGGGTGGTCACCTCGCCCAGCGGGACGGGAAGCCATAGTCCCCCTCTCTCTTTCACCAATCCCAGAGCCTCTTCTGACACAGATGCATGACTTTTGTGGATAAAATTTAAAACAAAATAAATCACCAGATCTGATATATGCAAATTTCTTGTGCTTAGTGTGTAAAGAACTTCTAAATGAGACAGGAAGAAGTGATTTAACCAAGATCCTAGGGCCATTTATAGACACATCGCTTTTATTTTATTTTATTATTTCATTTTATTTTGTTTATTATTTTATTGTACCTTATTTTACTTTACTTTACTTTATTTTAACCCAAGTTAGTTAACATATAGTGGAGCACTGGTGTCAGGAGTGGAATTTAGTGACTCACCACTTACATACAACACCCAGTGCTCATCCCCCCAAGTGCCCTCCTTCATGCCCATCCCCCACTTAGCCCATCCCCCCACCCGCTCCCCACCAGCAACCCTCAGTTTGTTCTCTGTATTTAAGAGTCTCTTAAGGCCATGAAAAAGAATGAAATCTTGCCATTTGCAGCAACGTGGATGGAACGAGAGGCTGTTGGGCTCCGGAAACAAGTCAGGTGGAGAAAGACAAATATACGCTTTCACTCCTCTGTGGAACCTAGGAAAGGAAACAGATGAACCTAGGGGAAGGGAAGGAAAAACAAGATCAATACAGAGCGGAAGACATATTGCCTTTTACAGCCGGGTCTCCTACCTCAGTGGTTCTCAAAGTTCGTTCCCAGGAGCACCATCGCCCTGTTAGCATGCAAGTTCTTGGACCCCCTCCTGGCTTCCAAATCTGGGGGCGGGGCCAGTCATCCTCCAGCCAATGCCCCGCTTGCCCAGGGCTGAGAATCAGTGGCTCCCACATTCCACTTCACTTGCCTATCTCCAGGGAAGGCAGCCTGTCTGGAACTGGCCTGGCCCACCGAGGAATGGTTCTAATAGTGTTTCCTTCCTTCACCTGAAAATCAGGTCGTGTCACCTGTGGGGAAGTGAGGTCAGGTGAGAAGAGGCGCAGAGGACCGTGACTTGGCACGTCCTGGGTGTGGGCCTCCTAGAGGAGCATGACCTCTGCCAGTAGCCAGCCTCTAACAGAGTGTCATTAACAGTGTTACCTGGGAGAGGAAACAAATACAATCCATGGACCTAACTTCCAATTGCTGGTGGCGCTGGGACTCTTAGAAATGGCATTCCTTCTGCGTGTGGGGCTGGGTTCCCTCACCTCCTGTGGTGGCAGTCGTGCTGGGGCCTTCGCCAAACCTTCCGCACGTGGGTCTCACTGTTTCTCCCCACTGACTCACCTACACGCCCATTTTACAGGGGAGCAAACTGAGGTAAGGCGAGGTGACAGGGAGAGCCAGTTGTGGAGTCTGCCCTCAACTCTCAGTAGTGTCAACCGGTAGTAGTTGGCTTCAGTTCGTGTTTGTTTGTTTGGTATCCTTAACCCCCTGCCCCCCGATGTTTTGGGTCATATTGTTTGAAAACAGTAACACATCACCTTGTAAAGTTTTGATTTCATTAGAAAATAAATGTACACTGTAAAAACGATACTTTCTTCCCACTGTTGATCAGGTTTCCTAAGGAGGGAAACCACTAGAACCAATTTTCATACAACTTTCAGGAGATAGCTGTGCGAAAACGATCAAATGTGATCAATATATTAGCCTATGAAATATGATCAAATATGATCAATGTGAGCCTATGCAAAGATGATCAAATATGATCCATATATTAGCCTATGTAAATATAACCAAATATAACCAAAAATCTGCTCTTAGATTTGCACAGGAGCTGGCTCTCTGTAGGCATGAATTTGTTCTTTGTTCTGTGTGCGTCTGTGTGCACGCACTGTGTGTGTCCACCTCATTCTGTGTGACGGCAGCACTGTGACACACACAGGCTCGTGTAACCGGTCCCCATTGTTGGGCATTTAGGTTGCTCCTGGCCCTTTGCAACCACAGATGGTGCTGTGAGGCTTCACCTTGAGTCTGTGTCTGAGCACATCTAAGTGCGTCTGTTGGATATTCCAGCACCGCCCCTTAGAGATCAAGGTTAACCCTTGGGATTCCTTCCACATTCCTTCCAGCAAGCCTTGGGGATTACCTTTGCCTCCTGTTTAAACATTGACTCTTCAACTGAAAGTTTCAGCCCCGCGAAGACGAGGGTTTTATCGTCACCCACTGCGGGCACCTTCCTTTGCCTGCCTCAGTCCAGCTCCACTGTCCCGTGCAGGCGAGGTTGAGGAAAGAGCTGGTGCACCAGGGGTCCGTGCAGTTTCCACGGTGGCCACTGTTTGCCCAGCTCTTCCCTGTAGCCCCAGAGATGCTCAGCTCAAGAGCAGCAGTGGAGACCACGAGCTGTGAATGTAGCCATTGTTCTGAGTGAGCCCCAGGACACGTGGCTCAGACGGGTGGCCCCCAGACATGTCTCCCACGGGCAGGAGGGCTGGTTCTTGGTCAGAAGCTGTGGAAGGACCCGGCCCATGCCCTGCTCTGTCCTGGGTAGATGAGTGCCAAGGGCCTAAATACGGACATGGTGTTTGAATCGATCATTATCTAACCCTCTGACCAAGTGCCAGTAAATAAAATGCTTGTCAAGCCAGATGGCGATGTGGAGTTTTTCTTACACTACTTGTTTTGAGCATCACCTTTGGAGACAGGTGAGGGCTTGCATCCCAGCACCACTATACCTGTGACTTAGAGACAGTGTCTTTTCTGTGCTGTGCCTCCGTGGCCTGGCTTGGAAAGTAGCAGGATGGAATCCACATGCCTTTTTGGAATAGTTTTGGGGCATCTGTGGTCTCCCTTCACTGAGGCCACTGAGTAGGTGCTGGGACATGGTGAGTGACACATTATTCCACTTCCACACCATGCCAGTGTCCTTACAGGAGACAGAACGGGGTGGGCGGGCCAGTGCATGTGGGTGCAAGTGTGAGGCTGCTCTGGCTGCCTTAAGGCCAGCCAGACGCCCTCATTTAAACACGAATATTGGGGTGCCTGGGTGTTTGTTGAGCATCTGACTTCAACTCAGGTCATGATCTCACGGTTTGTCGGTTCAAGCCCCACATCAGGCTTTGCACTAACAGCTGGGAGTCTACTTTAAATTCTCTGTCTCCCTCTTTCTCTCCCCCTTCACCCCCTCAAAAATAAACCAGCATTAAAAAATAAACACGAATACTTTTGCAAATGCTTACAGCATCTGTGCCTCTTCACTTTGTGTCTCTTTTGTCTCTTTTCTCCAAGGGCTCCCCAGACTTGCAGACCAGATCTCTCCATGGGATGTGATTTCTTCACTTAAAAATTCAGATATTCATCAATCCCTCACTCGACGAGCGGGGTAAGTTCAATGGATCCAACAGACCAATCGCAAAATCTGTTTCAGTTCTTCAGTTCTGTGTGTGTGTGTGTGTGTGTGTGTGTGTGTGTGTGTGGCAGGGGAGAGATGGTGATAGGAGGGAGCGAAGGAGCGAGGGAAAGAGATGGAGAACAGGCTCCCTCTCATCATTTCCCCAGACTGTGAGGGGCATCGCTTCTGCTCACACCCCGCTGGCGAGCCTTTAGGAACTTGGACATGGTCTGGTCACAGGGCGGCTGGGAACTCTGGTCCCCCCGCACGCCCAGGAGAGAAAGTGGTGTGCTGATCACAGCCTCAGCCCTGCCACATCTCGCCTCTGTAGAAGGGCCACGTGAGAATTCCCGGGCTCACAGAGACCCCTTCAAAGGTGGCTTTCTTGGCAGACTGTGTTTTCAGGCAATGCCAACTTCTGCGTGAACTTAGCACGCGACCCCGCTGATTGCTGCCGATGAGGAAGGAGTGTCGTTTCAGACAGTCAGTGCCATGAAACCGCAGCGGCTATTTTGATTAATGTGGCCAGTTAAGCTAAACAAAGAGATTGGCCATTACTGGGCAAAATCAGTCACCCCAGAAGTCCCAGAGAGACCAGTTTCTGGAATCAAAGCAAATTAAATCCATAGCCGTGGAAGGAGGGGTTCTGCAGAGAAAGGAGTGCTTCACCCATTGGCCTGAAAGTAGAAACACGTCTTGCATTTGGGGGGGCAGCACATCACTAACTATATTTCCTCATCCGGTGGATCCCTCTCAGGATACTCTGTAAATATTGAAGAGAAGCATGAACAGGCTCTCACACCTCTGTTTCGGGCAGGGAAAGATTAGGAACCACTTAGCTGCACACAGGGGCCGTTCAGCCGTTCAATGTATTGTAGGATAGGCAATTCATGGAAGACTATGCACTACTTAAGATTATTTTTTAAAAAGACTTATGGCAAAGAATTTCCAGTGACAATGAGGAATGGTCTCATTATAATATTAAAGGGAACGTCTTGCAGAGGGTATATGTATAGTGTGTAATCACGGTTGCGTCATCTATAACATTACAGCTGTGAGGATAATGGAGTGTGTGTCCCCCACGAACCACTCTCATTTACTTCTCCCTGCGATCTAGGAAAGAGCTGCAATATCCCCATTTTATGGGGGAAGAAATAGAGGCACCGAGAGGGGAGCTCATTGCTCGTGGTCCCATAGCTGTTCACACGCAGGGCGGCCTCCCCGTATATGCTCTCTGCGAGCTCAGTCACTTATACAAACTCATGTGTATTCAGCAGTGCACACTGGAAGGCTGAGTATCAGAATAGTAATCTGCAGGGGGTAACTCTGGGTGGCAGGAAAGGCAGTAGTTTGGGAGATTCTTCTGGTATCCTTTCCATTATTTTCACCAATTTCCATGTCAATGTCAAGGTGTCTATGTATGTTATACTGTATTCTACTATACTGTTTTATACTACATTGTATTATACATGCCATATTGTATATCATACTATTCTCTATTATACTCTATTCTATTCTACTATATCATACTATACTGCTTTATACTACATTATATTATACTATACCATATTGTATATTATACTATATTATACTCCATTCTATTCTACTATATTCTACTATACTGTTTTAT